>SCDZ01000254.1:0-92651 GCA_004143845.1 Drosophila lacertosa | reverse complement strand
GGGGGGGGGGGGGGGGGGGGGGGGGGGGGGGGGGGGGGGGGGGGGGGGGGGGGGGGGGGGGGGGGGGGGGGGGGGGGGGTGGTGTCGGTTGCGGTGGTAGTGGTGGTGGGAGTGGTGGCGGTTGTAAACCAACTCGTAGACCCGGCTGCATATCGCATATTTTAGACCTTATTTTTGGTTAATTCAAACTATCCATAATGTAACATAGTCAATCGTAATTTCATGAAATTTTGTCACACATTTACCAATTCGATATGGCTACATATATACAAATATATATACCTTAAATAATCCACCATCGTTTATATACTACTTTTTATATGTTATTAAATATATATTTGGTTGGAAATTCAATTGAATTGAGTACGGCAAACAAGTGCAATTTATTGGGCCAGAGTTCAGTCAATTGTGCGCAATATTAATAATAAGTTTTTAATATTGTTTTTCCCATAAATACGCCAACTGGCCACAGAGAAAGAGAAAGGGAGAAAGGAGAGCGGAGGGAGAGAGAGACAGCAAAGATTTACGAGCTCTTGGGAATTCGCATAAATAAATTACGATGACAATAATGAGCACGTCAATTATTAATGGTGAATGCCAGTTTTGCAATTAAACGCAATCGATTCAAAACACTTCACAACAATAAAAATCAGTTGAACAAATGCAAAGAATTCTTTGTATAAGCCACATAAATAAATGGTCAAAATCTTAACTTCAATTTGGTTACGTTAAAAATCTTTTATCAATATTTAAATGAAAGCATAGTATTTAGTAAGTTAATTTCATTATTAAATAAATACAAAATTATATAAACTTCTCAACCTATTTGAGCAAGTAAAATTCCTGATAAAAATTCTTTTGTTAACTTAAAATACAATTAAATCAAAGCTAATTAGCTAGCAGATTCTTGAATTTAATTAAAGAGAGCTTATGGGCCTCAGCTTGTTTAGGTTTCTTAAGGATTTGGCAAAACACTTCTCTCTCTGCCATTCAAAATTGATGACTAGCTGTGCGGAATGGGGAATTGTGCACATTGTCGGGTAAAAAACAATTGCCATTTTAAATGTCAATTTTGATGCGTTTTTAAACCAAACACAATTCAAACTGAGCGCAAAACTTCAACGACAGTTTTACGATGCTCCAACTCGATGTTTGTGTGTGTGTGTCTGTGTGTGTGTCAGTATGTGTGTGTGAGTGTGTGCAGCCCTGGTTGTTTACTCCGAAATGGGCACAGCTTGCAAACAGAGCGCACAGTGGGCTAAACAGCGCAAAAAGGCGAGTGCTAAAAAAAAGTTGTTTTAAGTTTTACAGGGTATATTGTAAGTGAGAAAATTGCATACATTACCTTTAAAGTACGCATAATATAACTTTTAAGGCTGATTATCAACTTCACAATTCATTTGCATTTTATTACAATATCATATCAATAGATATACATATGTGGAATTAAAACTACCTAAGGTCTTCCCTTCCCCTTTGCCACAATGTGTTCTCTCTTTTGCTCACGCTCACGACGCATGCGTCGTTGGGCACTGTGCCAGTGCCCCAGTGCCACGAGTTGCATGCAACCGAAACGATACGCGACTCCGAAAGTCAAAGCCAACCAGAATATTGGTGGCACGCAACGGCGGCAGCAGCATCATTCAGATTCATAATTTGCCACAATCAGTTGAAGGCAACACGCCAAAGGCAGCGCACGCAAACGCTTACGTCACGCTTTACGTTCTTAACGGTATTTGGTTTACGTTCTCAAGTGCTTACGTTTCGTGGTTGTGCATGTGGCTTTTGTTGTGCGTGTGTGTGTGTTTGTTTTGAGTGTGTGTGTGTGTGTGTGTGTGTGCACGGTAAACGCATTAGTCTTAAAGTGAACGTGGTTAGCTTTAGGCCACGTTAATTGCCTCGTTACCCCCCCCCCCCCTCCCCCCCTTCCTCCTTCACCACAATTAGACATTAAAACGGCTGCATTATGAAATCCGCTTAGCTCCCTTTTGTTATTCATCAATAAATTATAACGGCCTAATGCCAATTGACAGCTGCGACGCCGTCAGCGACTCCATAAATAAAATATTAAAATCATTTTAGCCAGCAACAGAAAAACAAAGCAAATAAACTCAGCTCAGCTCGAGGAGCTTTCCCTGCTTTCTTCTTATCATCGGCCGAACAGGCGGCTCTAAATAAAAAACAGGACACAATTCTCTGGCGACAACGCTTTCCCAGCGGGAAAACTCTCTCTCTGCAATTTATCAGCAGATTTTTTAAAATTCAAAACTACAAAAAACCATTTCAGAGATGAAAAACGCAGATGGCAAAGATTATAAATAAAGCAGGTTTTATGCGAGCTTTTTGGCTCTTTATATTGAAAAACTGTTTACAAAACAGTTAACACCTTAGATTTTTAGCAGAGAAAATTTTAATATTATTAACTTGTTTAAAAGAAATTGTTTTTTTTTAATAAAAATAATAATAATAATTACAAATCCTTTTGGATTTTAGTGAGCTGTTGTCAAGATATAAATCTTGCTAAAGAAATTTTGGACATTTCAATAAGTTCTTTCAAATTGTTATCAAAGAAAGAAAGTCTTTCTAAAGTCCTTTCAGAGAAACAACTTTCCGACAGTTCCTTTAAGTTTTGTTTATAGCTCTTGAATTTTTGTAGTTAATTATTTTATAGGTAAGATTTTCTTATATTATTAATATGATATGTTCACTTATCAGATAACCTTATCAACAACAATACAACAAATTGTTGCTAAAATTAAAAAAGAAATATCTAAAGATTACCAGTAAAACAAATTTAACAAAAAGGTTGACACAAAAAAAAGTTTATTTTTTCCAGTTGAAAAAACCTTATTTATTATTTATTATAATTATTATTATTTTTTATTCCGAGCGCACTTAGAGCGATTAATAATTATATGGTAGATCTTTATAGTCATCGTATTGTGTTTTTTGTTTTTGCATTTTGTGCGGAGCATTTTACGTTTTAATATTATCCCTTTTTGCATTTATTAAATATTCAACGTTTATACGCATTTTCGTGGGTCCTCGGCTCGCAAATCTCTGCGTGCTCGTCCTGGAGTCCTTGGCGTCTGGCGGGCTGCTTTGATGTCGTTGTTGTTGCTGTTATTGTTCTTGTTGCTGTTGTTGCTGTTGTTACCGCTGCTGCTGCTGCTGCTGCTGCTGCTGCTGCTGCTGCTGCTGCTGCTGCTGCTGCTGCTGCTGCTGCTAAGCTTAGCCCCAATGCCAAGAGCATGTGTATATATTGACAATGTGGCCAGGCTGATACAATGTACACACACACACACACACACACACATAAACACGCAGGCATAAACATTCAGCTGGCTGACTGCCTGATTATCTGTGCCAAAAAAAAACAAACGCACACTTAGCGAAAAAGTGGCAGAGAATTAAGCTGAAATTAAGTTTAGGCTTTGTCAAAATACTTTTGCCACTTTTTTGAATACAGAAAACTTTTAACAAAAGATTTTCTAGCTTGCAACTTAAAGTTTAACTTATTTATAAGCGTTACTTATATCAAACATAAAAAAATAAAACCAGAAATAATCCTCAGTTCCTACACAAAGCACACATCAATTCCATGTCGCACTTTTTTTGCAAGTGCACACAACAAAATTGGCCAACAACAACACGACAACAACAACAACAACAGCAACAACAAGAGCACCAACTAAAGTCAATTCGGGCACTGGGGCACTGGGAGCAGCCACGGAGCCAGATCCGATTCCATCTCCAACTGCGAATGCGACTGCGACTCGGAGAGTCAAAGTCATGTTTATATAATGGTGCGCAGAGCAACTATTAACTGGGGCGCCAGCGGCGGCCAGAGGACGTGGCTGAGGATGAGGATGAGGATGAGGTTGAGGAACTGCGTGTTCCGGGTCTCTGTTTGTTATTTATTGTAATGCCACAAGAGCCATAACGGTACCCCCGCCCACAACAACCACAGCGGCCATTAGATTTAATAAAGCAGCGCTCTGGAAAAGAGTCAGACGATATCAGTTAGTCGGCCCGTTACGGGCATAATTATCTGACTGTCTGTCAGACGACGCGAACTATTTGGCCCCCTAACGGGACCCATGACACTAGCCGAAAATGTCACTTAACGATAACTCGAATCTTGGCAGCGAGAGAACGACATTAATAATGGCCACTGAATGAATCAGCATAAGTAGTCAGAGCTGTAAGCTGAAGGAATTTAAGTTAACCCTAACTTAAAATGTAATTTAAGCTTAAATGTGACTGAAAGAACATGACATGTTTAGGGATTTTGACAGTCTGAATATTTAAAGACGCTTAAAGCTTGCCTGATTAAGTAAAGAAGCTTTAAGCTTACATAAACCTATTCAGTTCAACCAGAAAATCATGCTAAGCTCATATGAAACTTTGAAAGTCCATTAAAGCTTCGAATTCATTAATTCTTAGAAGAGTAGACTTTATGTTCTCTCTAGCTTACTTAGCTTAAGTTTTTATAATAAAAGCTTCCAAGTATTTTATTTTAAATGCGTCTCCTTAAATTCTTTAAGGCACATTTCGTAAAGCTCTATAGACAGCATTTAAATGAGCTCACTTCCATTTAAACCTCTTAAATCATATTAAAGCATCGACTAACATTATTTCCAGTTAATGTAAAGCTCAAAGAGCGCTCAACCATCAACTATTTAATTCTAATTAACACTTTCTGCAACTAGTTAGGCTTTTATAGAAAGTTACGCCCAGCTGGATTAATCCAATTATTGTCAGCTAACGACATTAGATCTTCATTAGCAGCTGCGCCTAATGAAAGGCCTGTAAAAAAGTGCGCAGTGAAAGGAGGTGAAGAAGAAGAAGACGAAGACGTAAATGTGAATAGGACTCAGCTGTCGCCTACAGAGTCATTATACTTATTATCACACCTGTATTGCCATTTGGGTACACACACCAAAATAAAAAAAAAAAAGGCGCGCACAACCAAAACAAGAAAAAAAAGCACATTCACAACAACAATAGAAATAACCACAACAACAACAACAACAACTGTTTCAGCGCAATGCAAAGTGAGAAACGATAAGCACAAGACAAGGAGCTGGGAAGGACCTGATGTCGAGGAAGACTTCGACCTGGAACTGGCAAGGACAACCGTAAAACGTCGACGACATTAACTTCATTTACGTCTCGCCACAGTTGAAATAAACGACTTTACGACACTGGCGGATTTGCTAAAAAGTAAGTTGAGCCCCCAAACCAAACCCCCCCCCTCCCTCCCTCTTCCCCCACCACCCATCAAAGAAAATCGCCAAGCGGCACTTGGCCAAGCGATTTCTTTGCCGCATTTCTTATATTTATGCACTGCTAACAAAAATCATATGGGGTATATTGGTTGTCGAGTATCAGCTAAACTGAGTTCAAACGAATAGAAGAATCTATAATCTTAAAGTTGTATCTCACTTCCTTTCAGCCTTCCCCTTAAGACTAAATTACTTTATGCTTAACTCGCATTTTTCCTCTCTGCTCAGCTTAATTTTACTTCGAACAGAGTATTATGCAGTCAGTACCCACCAAAAGCAGCTTTCACATCGGTTTTTTTTTCTCAGCTTCTTTCACCTGCCACCGGCTGCTGTTCATTAACGGTTGGCAGCGGGTGGGGTGGGGGGAAAGGGGGTCCTGGTGAATGATGTTAAAAAGCAGCGCCAGCTGCCAGCAACAAATACAACAAATACAACAACAACAACAACCTGAAACGAAGTCAACTGAGTGACTTCCGGAACGCGGTGCCATTGATGGTGACCGTTGTGCCGGATGTGCCAACTGTGTGTGTGTGTGTGTGTGTCTGTGCAAATTCCTCGAAATTCGCTTTGTTGTTGGCCCATACCAAATGGCCATAAATGCTTGACATTATTGCAATTTCGCTGTGCGTTAGGCAAAGTATGCAGCGCACAATTATTATTATAATGTAGATAAGCTCAATTATCTTATAAAAGAAGTAAAAAGCTAGAATCTTAACTAGTTCATAATGCGCAAATCGGTAAGAAAATGATTTAAGATGAGATTTTTAAAGGTTCCGAGAGATTTCTAGGTAAGAAGAAAATAAAGCGAAAAGAAAATAAGAAATGGGTTAAATAAATATTAGATATATGACCAGAATAGGTTTTTTAAATAAATAAATAAAAAATATTAAATTCAATTTAAATGCTAAAATTTTGTTCGAAGTGATTTCATTTAATTATTTAAATACCTTTACTAGTTAGTTTATTAGCTTAACATGCATCCTTAAGCTAGCTTAACTATGCAACTAAAATTTATGCTATTTGTCCCTACTTAAAAAACAAAAAAAAAAATCTCTCCTTTCCTTAGTTTATTTAGACAAATATGCAAAATTCAGTTTTAATAAATCCAATTGAAACCCATTTAAGCATTTAAGCTCACCTGAAATGCACATCCTTTATAGCCTAGTTGTATATGCGCTTTAATTAACTCGTTGTTGTATGTGTTTGTGTGTGTGTGTGTGTGTGTGTGGCATGCACCGTTACTCATGCGCCGCCCGCAGTTAAGAACCGTTTTGTTTGCCACTTTGTTGCATATTTTGCGGCTGCGCTGTAAATGGGAAACCGATGCACGAAATGCATTTTGCCTGTTCGCGTGGCAAATTGCCGCGGGCCAAACACACAAATCACGCACCGCCCGCAACGTGCAACACACACACACACACCCACACAACAAGCGGCTGCATCTGTTGTGCCCCGCACATTTATGCATCAGCTGCCGCCGCTGTTGCTGTTGCTGTTGCAGGTGGCATTAAGGCAGCTTAGGGCTGCGAAAATAGAAATATTAAAAGCTGCTACCTGACTGCCACATGCCACATGCCACATGGCATACGCGCGCACCGTAACTGTGACCATGCAACCAAAAAATGTCACACAAATATGTGGCACATCCTCCACATGCTGCCCCCTTTCCGCCCTATCTTCCCCTTTTGCCACGACAACAAAAACAGCCATCATCATGGCTTGCCCGAAAAGGATTTATGCCTGGCAACAACAACAACAATAACAAAAGCGCTTTTTATGTTATGACAATGACAGGGCACAAACACACACACACACACATACCCGCACACATAAGCAAATTTATGCTCTGCCTGGGCTCAATGTGCATTAGACAATAACAATTATGCCCTGTAATCATAGAAATGTATAGAAAGGGTATTTTAACTAACTGAACTGAGAGAATGTGTCTTTTAGGATGGTAACAGATAATGTTAAAGATAGATAGATAGATAGATAGATAGAGAGATAGATATAGGTAGATAGTTAGATACAATTCCCAATAAAGGACATACTCAAGTCGAGCACTCGCCAAACTCTTTTCTGCCCATTAGCTTATCACTGCAACTTTCGCCCGCAATAAACCACAGTCAAAAGCTGGAATCACCCAATGAAAAAAAAATGTGGAAAATCGAGCTGGAAAAACCCACAAAACAGACTGAGAAACTGCACTCGCAAATGTTGTCAACCAGCTGCTGGCAACGTTTTAAATGTGTTTGCATTAAATAGAAGCGCGACTAAATAAAATTATGTTGATTTTGTGCGGCGGCCACAAAAGGAAAAAAATTGCTGTACATATAAGAAAACTTGTAAGGAAACTTGCGTTTCAAGGATACTTCAAATTATGCTGCTCCTTGAGCGTGTACACACAGACATATATGTTTGCTTGTAGTGCTCGGCAGTTATTGAATGCGAAACTTTAAGAGACGTTAACAGGACTCGCACACGCTTTTATACAATTTATATAATAAGCGCAAAAAAAGAAACAGCAGCAGCCAAGTTCTTCAAGCCAAATAAAATGCTTGAAGCAGCGAGTACAAAAAACAAACAACAACAACAACAACAGCAACAAATATATAAAAACATGTTTGCAAGCACAAGTGAAAAGTGCGGCAACTGTTAGAGATGAGCAGGCCAAATGGGAAGCAGCTAGGGATTGGGTGGAAGGAAGCATATATTCTAGCTGAATATTGTTGCCAAGCATTGACATAAGCCTTTGGTTTAGATAAGCTTTACATTCATCTGAGATATGGTTGCTGCTTAGCTCTTTAAGTTTTCAAATACTACTTCTAATTTTAAAGACAAGACACTTACAAAAATAATATGAATATACTAGCTAGGGTATACATAGATAGTTTATTAAAGTATCTAGATAGATAGATAGATCTTAAAAGTAACCAAATACACATCCTCAAAGTTTGCTTCCTTAGCTCATTTCTGGCTTATCCTTAAAGGTTGATTAGAAAACTATCTTCACAATTATAGCTAAGCTTTTCTAGGCTACTTATTGATTGCAACAATTCCATTTTCCATTCAAGCACCATTTGTTAAACATTTTGTTGCTTTCCATATATCATAAAATATAATCAATGATTGTTGCTTTCAATACTTCGTTCTAAAGTTCATCCAGCTTACATATTTGTGATTGCTACACTTTACGTTGTTTTCTGTTTATTTCTGAAGCCGTTTACAATTTAAGCCATTGATCACGCGCTCATCTTTGCTGCGGCACGCCCCAAAGGGGGACAAACACACACACACACGCACACACACAAATTGACACACACACATATAACAAATGTTATCAGTTCGTGTTTATCGCGAACGCATCGCATAAGGACCAAAAGTGATGGCAAAAAACCAAAGGCGAGGGCGAATGAGCAGACAAAACAAAAGCGAAGGGCGAGGGCGAAGCAGTACGTAAAGGAGAAGGAGAAGACGAAAACAACGGCTATTCGCTGGAATCTGCGACAATTCCCATTGTGCCAAAATTGTTAGTGTCGAGCTTCTAGCGTTGAGCGTTTCTCCCCTTTGGCTCTTTGCATCGCTCTCTTTCTCTCTCCCTCGCATTTTGTGCGTCTTATTGTTATTGTTGTTGTTGTGATGACGCCGTTTTGCCGTTATTATGCTTGGCATTATCATTCCATCGTCCTTGTCTCGCCCCCGCAGCAGACGTCGTCGCCGTTGCCGTCGCCGTGGCAGCTGACTTTAGCAATTTTTTTATTGTAGTCAAGTTCTTGTCATACCCTAACGAAGGGTATTATTATTATTATGATTGGATTTGCTTTGAGTACAAATAGCTGAATATTCCGAATGAAGCCTATATAATATATATACACAGTCGAGTCTCGACTAGGTAGGTATAATTTTCATGTAAAGTTCCAGAAAAGTGAATCTCCCTGGCTTTCAACCCCTATAGCTTTGTCAAAACTAACCCGATTTTTATGTTTGAAACCGTTTTGATCATAGTTTGTCCTCTTCCATACTTCTACATTTAAATTTTCTGAATTTTACTGATTTTATTTTTTTCTACATTTTTCGGGAAAAAACACTGTACTCCCCCCTGGTGAAATTTAAAAAAAAAAATTTTCAAAAATTTAGAATCGTCCGATTTTATTTTTAATCGATTGCTGGTATCAATATTAGTATAAAAATCCACTTTAAATGTATTTTTAAGGGGGTCAATTTTTTTGTCAAAAATCATGCAAAATTTGGGAAAAAAAAGACATGTAAAGTTCCTAAGCCCATATAAAGTACTCCTCCCGAACTTCAAACTCCAATAACTTTGCCAAAACTGAACTGATTTTCATGTTTGATACCATTTTGATCATCGTTTGTCGGCTTCTTTGATTCCTCATTTAAATTTTCTTTATTTGTTTTGGTTTTATTTTTGGCCAAAAAAATGTCCCCCTTGTAAATTTACGAAAAATATGAATCCTATTTGATGTTCATATCTTCTATTTTAAAATACTTATATTAATTTATATAACCAACAAACTATTATATAATATATTAAAATATATTCCATAAGATTCTACTATAAAAACTTGTCTTCTTTTATGTGTAGCGTATCTAAACTTCACTATTATCTAAAAAGTTCTTCTATCTTGTTTTGCCGCCATGCGGGCGTTAAGGGTTGCCACTGGAATTGGGCCAGGATATGCTTGGCGTCTGGCGGTCGCGACGCCAAAGTTTTTTTATGACCTCTGTCAGATAGAAGACAGGCACACGCCCCCGCGCCGCCCCCTATCCTTGGTCTATGCAGCCTGCCCGAATTGATTGATAAGCTTTTTGTAAACACTGGCAAAACATTAAAGTTCTCCTTCCCGTTGGCATTCCCGTTCTCCTTCTCGCTGTTGTTGTTGTTGTTGTCGCGTCTCTCAGATTTGAGAAGATTACGCATACGACGCGTTGACTGCCACATCGGCTGGCACAGTTAAATGCTGCCAACGGCTAACTTTGCACATCAAAAAACCACAAGGAATTTTGAGTTTTGAGTTTTGAGTTATCCCTGCAGCAGCAGCAGGAGCAGCAGCTGGTCCTTGCTGCAAGTCGCCGACATGTGCCGGCCAGAGCTCGTTTACTTGGCCCTTAAGGACATTAACATACTCCTTGCGGCATTGTGGCCATAAAAACAACAAACAACAACGCCAGCTTGTAAAGGCTGCCAATAAAAAAAAGTGCGCCACTAATTTGAGCCACGTTGAAAGTTTTATGAACCACCGGACCAAAGTTAAATATGCGGCTAATTACATGTGTTACATTGTGTAAATAAATGTGCGAGTGTGCGTGTGTGTTGGTGTGTGTGTGTGTGTGTGTGTGTACAAGCTAATTGCATTTTTTATCGCGCTATACGATTCTTTAATGACCCAACTCAAAGCACTTGACCCCCCAGTGAATCAAAGCAGCCAAATGAAGAGCAGTCTAATAAATCAACAGATGGCAGGACAAATTGTCTTATCAGGGGTCATATTAAAAAACCTAACATACAATTCACAAATGAACTTTTATGTTGCTTAAGAAAGCAGCGAGCAAAGCGTTTAAGAATGAGTAACAAAGAAGATTAGCAACAATTTTATGCTCTCAAGAGAAAAAACTTTGAGGAGAGAGAGAAAATTTACTGATATGTTCGAAAATCTGTGGAAAGCTTACTGATAACGTTCACATTTTACTCTTGGCCTTTTCACTCAATTTTTCTACCAACTATGCAAAGCATTCTTTTTACAAGCTTATGTTAAAAAATCGCCAATGTTCACCGTTGATATATTAAATATTTTATAGACGGGAATCAGTTTATATAACTTGTGCGCCTCCGCACGTTTATATACAGTTTTTTTCCCGCGGCATCACATTTTTTACGCGGTTTATGACACAAGTGAAATATAATTCATATTGTACCGAAAAAAAAAAAAACAATTTTAATGCCGCCTGAAAAATAACGTCCAATAAATAATCCTTAATGTGCCTTTGTGTCCCATGTCCTGTCGCACAACATGCTGTGTGTGTGTGTGTGTGTGTTTGTGTGTTGGGGGTGCCCAACACCCGCTCCTCCAGCTCCTCCAGCTGCTCCACCTGCTCCTCTTCCTTCTTATGTATTAGTATATGGTGCTCGTATGTTGCCCCGCGTGTGATTTCGTTTTACACGTCTCTTGTTTCTGTTGTGGCTTTTATGTTGTTGTAACCACAGTCGCCCTGTCATATACATATATATATTATATATTTGTTGTTGTTGTTGTTGTCGCGACCATCAAGTCCTGACAGTGTTATGACGTGGCTTGTCGCTGTTGCCACCTAGCAAGTGAAACATTGCCACGGCAAATTTGTCAGCTTTTCAACGCGTACAGCAAAAAAATAATAAATTGCCTGATTTTCCGGTTATTTTTTCGATTTTCTTACATATTATTATGCATAATGTTATGCATGACAATAGCATTGAAAGTACATTAAAGCGAACTTAATTGCATTGAGTGCTTATCATTAAGCTGACTTAAAGCTCCAGGCTGACTTGAAAACAGATTAAGTTAAAAGGGAATTGGCTTTTAAATAAAATAAAATAAGTACAGCTTTGTAAACTTACATATAAAGAGTTTAATACAGCTTAGTTAGCATTTAAATTAAACGAGTTTTAAAATATACTTAAACTTTTATTTCTCATAATACGACGCAACTCAGATTTGACTTAAAATAATTAGAAAATAATAGTAAAACTTTAAGCTGTAAAAAAGCTCACTTAAAGCTCAACGCTCTGCTTCACTCAGTTCCAGCTGCTGCTTAGCTAGTCGCTTTGTAGTTTTCATGCACTGTGAACAGTCCTCGAGCTATTTGTGATTAATTATGTTAGTTGGTTGGGCTGTCAGGTGTTTGCCGGGGCTCGAAACGACACCAGAAGAGTTCGCGCGGCTGCATGCGGAAGCCCTCGATGCTGGCCATCATGTCCAGGGCGGTGCGCTCGGCGGGCAGCAGGCGGAAGCGCAGCACCAGCTGATAGATGAGCGACTTGACCTCCATCAGGGCCATGCGATTGCCAATGCAGCTGCGCTGGCCCACGCCGAAGGGCAGATAGGTGAAAGGTTTAATCTCGTGCTTGTGGTCGTCGTCAAAGCGCTCCGGCCGAAACTCCTCGGGCTGCTCGAAGTTGTCGGGGTCGTAGTGCAGCGCCACAACGGGTATGTGCACCAGATCGTCCTTGCGCAGCTTCAACACCAGCTCGCCCGCCTCGTCGCGCAGCTCGAAGTCGGCGGCGCACATCCGATCGATGACGATGGCCGGCGGCCACTTGCGCAGCGACTCGGAGACGACGCAATCCAAATACTTCATGCCCAGCAGGCTGTCGTAGTCGAGGGGCTTCCCTTCCAGCTGAGCCTCCACTTCGAGTATCTCTTCGTAGAGTTTCTGCTGCACTTCCGGATTCATGAGCAGCTCGTGGCTGGTGAAGCTCAAGCAAGTGGAGACCGTCTCGAAGCCTGCTGAGAAGAATAACAGGCACTGTGCCAACAGATCCTCGTCGTTGAACTCGGCGTCGTCCTGCGAGTGCTCCTGCTGCTGCTCTCTGAATTGACGCTGCGCCTCCATCAGCAGGTGAATCATGTCCGGACGTACAATGTGCTGCTCCCGGCGCTCCTGCATGGCGCCAAAAACCAGACGCTTGAAGTAGGCCACATTATTCATATCCATGACGGGCACCTTGAGAGCCTGAAAGAAAAGAGTGGTACACTCAATAAGAGCAGCTGCAGCGGCAGCGGCAGAGGAATGCTTACCTTCATGAGCTTGGGCAGCAGTATGTAGAGCAGCACCTTGATGCCGCCCCAGAAGCTGAACTGGGACACGCGCTGGCCGAGCGTGAAAAACTCGTTCTGCTCGTCCACAAAGCTGTTGACCTGTATGCCAAAGGCGGCCGTGGCAATCACATCGTTGGCATAGCGCGTGAAGAACTCCTTCAGCTCCAGCTCGATGCCGTCGCCGGTCGCCTGCAGCTGGCGCTCCACATAGCGCACCGCCTCCACATTGCAGGCGTGGATCAGGCCGAACATGAGGCGTATTTTGGCGCCCGTAAAAGTGGGCGTCAACGTGCTGCGCATCTGTTTCCAGCGGCGATCGCGCAGTGACAACAAAGACTTCGACATCACGGAGCTGTCGCCGGTGTCGTGTTCGTCCCCGATGCCCTGCCGGTGATTGGAAAAGTTGTCGAAGTGTTTGATGCCCACTTGGCGGATCAGTTCTGCGTCCGCCAGAAAGTAGAGCGGGTCGCGCAGATTGTAGACGCCGTAGACCTTGTGCTGCTTCAGGCGCTGGTGCAGCTGAATCGTGTGCCGCACGTAAGAATCCCTACCGAGCATCACCGAGAGCGGCACATTGCCCAGCACCGGCAGGGCGGGCTCATGGGCCACGCCCCGCTGTCTAAAGTAACCAAAACTGGATACCGACCATTTGTACAGCAGCGCGCCGAGAAATGTGAGCACAAAAAACAATTCCACGAGCGCCATCACGTGAGAAGGGTAGCCGGTGTGATTACCGGTGTGGAGCGCGTAGAATTCAACCAACAAGCACTTTTGTCTACGTCTTACTCAGCCGACCGCTGAAACGCCACTAAACAAAGCAGCCGGCTGCTCTCCGCTCTCTCTGCTAGAACAAACACAAGCTGTGCTCGTGTTGGTGAGAGCGCATGCAACTTTACCACGAAACGTCGGCGAGCGCAAGTAAAAAGAGTACAAGAGCGAACGCTTGACAAGCTATAGCGAGAGCGAGGGAGCATGCACACACAAGCAACTTACAAAATTAGCAGTTGTCGAAATAAAGCGAGAAGCAACAACAAAACTTTACTATTGCTTTAAAGCTAGCGTGTAAATTACAAATAAATAGTATTTAAACAATTCATTAACATGGAACGCAGCATAAGTAAAGAAAATGTTGAACAGTCTACAGTATCATATACATATGCATATATAAATATGTATAAAAAAGGCCAAAATATCAAAGCATTGGGCAGTTCACAACACAAACGCGTAACAAATTTGAGTGCGATCAGAGTTTGACTCTCTTCAACGCTCTTTTCAGCAGCATTTGCAGTGCGTGAGGGTGAGCGAAAGCACTGGACAAGGCTAAACCAAAGCAATAAATTGCAATTTAAGAGCGAGCGATAAAGTTAAAACTGCAATATCTTTATATTCCTCACACAATCAGGCTCGCTTATAAAACGTTCATATTAAATATTTAATTTCAAATATATCATTCATTTTAAGCCTTGCATATGTTACTTAATTATGTTCCGGCTTAGCATTCATATCAAAGAAAAATGCCACACATTATGAAAATCTCTTGTCGTTGAAGTCTATCAAAGATAAAGCAATATAAATTAATCTGCAGTTATGTAACAAATCTAATATTCAGCATGTGTCTGCTGCAAGTCCCAACTGATTTGTCATCCACAAACTGTCAGCAAGCAGCAGCAGCATCAACTAATTTCAACATTAATCCCCTTAAGTGACTCAACTATTTATTAAAAAGGACTTAGCAAACAAAGAAAGCAAAATAACCCCACACACACACACACACACACACACATATGGAGCTAGTGTAGTGCAAAGAGATGACAGCAGGTGCACCACAGGGTGGCTACGTGCTCAAATCCGGCAGCAAATCCAAATCCGTACGTTGGCAAGGCGACCTGTGTTCCCAAATTAAATGAAAGTTCTGTCACTGGCGCTGGCAAAGCTTTGAAACTGAGCCAATACTTGATTATGAGAGGGCAGTTACTGTAGTTGTTGTCTATTTTAGATTTTAAAATGGAATGAAACCTAAAGATAAGCTGTTTTATATTTAATTGAGGTTATGTTAGCATACATTTTGAGGTTATGTTGTAGGACACTCAGCTTTTGTTACTATAACAAGATTTTTCTATAGTATCTAAGACTTTCCCTGCAACTCTGTCAACCAACCCTCGCAAATTGAAATGTTCTTTAGGTATTCAGCTTTAGTGTTTGCCGCTGCTTTCGCTTCTCCGCTAATTCCAGTCGCAGAAGCCATTCGGTCCAGTTCCTCGCCTCAAAGACAGCAAAAAGGAAAATTTCGGTAGTCTTTGAGCAATCAAATCACGTCTGAAACAAATGACAAAATTTGGTTGCATTTAGTGAATATTTAGTGGACGCATATGAGTGTGGGTATCACTGTGTGTGTGTGCGTGTGTGTGCGTGTATGTGTTTGGCAATTGGACACGCGCCAAGCGGTTGAAAGTTGAGCAAATGAGAAATTATTGGCATGATGGGCCAGAAAATAAGCACAAAGCAATGAGAAAATCTACAAAAAAAAAATAATGCAAATGTCATTTAATTTCCCATCCCAATCTGGCTATCTCTGGCATTCTCAAACGCTTTATAGATCCATCGCCGGAGCTGGTGCTTATCTCAATCTCGAATTGCGAAAGCGTAAAAATGCAAAGTAAGTGCGCTCAGCGTTCAGCATTCACCGGCAATGACTGATTGTATTTGCGTGCTGAACGCATCCAGCAGATGCCTTTATTGTTAGGCAAATATATGTCTTGGTGGCAGGGTCGCCGGGCATAAAGCCCGCCACAAGCAGCAAGCGGCAAGATCTCTAATGTGTTTACATTGGCAGCAGACCAACAAGAAAGCAAAAAAAGAAAACTTGCCAAACAACAAAGGGAAAAAAACCATAAGAAAATTTCAGCATGTACTTGAAGTTTGTTTTTTAGTTGTTTTTTGTTGTTTTTTTTGTTCTTGTACACTTCATCGCCGTGTCCTGCTGGTCCAGGCCCGAATGGGGGTGGCGGCACGTTCATATCCATGTCCTGCCGGCTGTCGCACGTTGTCCTCGGGTCAGGCATTTCGAATTGGCTGTGCTCGTTGTCGTGATGTTTTCGCTTTTCTCTTTTCTGTTTGTGTCTGCTTTCTTTTTGCTGGTTTTTCTTGTGTTTTTTTTCGGTTTGTGTTTTATGTGCCGTTTCCATTAGAATTCAAGTGCCGCAAGACTTGAAAGTGAACTGGCCCTCAAGGCCGCTCGTTAAGTGCGACTACCTCCCTTAACACACACACACACACACACACAGACACGCAGACACAGTTAGAATCCTGCTGATATGCGCTTTTATCAGCCATCTTCTTCTTCATCTTCTTTAGCCACATTTGCTTGTCCTTTTTGACTGCTCAAATCAAAAACAAGGCATCAAAGCAAATGTTGCCGCATTTCTACCAATTAGTCCAAATGTTTTGCTTTAATTAATTACGACTAATAACTGCTCTTCAATACGAGTGCAAAACAACAAAACACGCAACAATAACAACAACAAAGAGCGCAAACATTTGCTTAGCTTCATGTAAATTTTACCCTCAGGCTAAGTGGCTATGCGTGTGTATGTGTGTGTGTGTGTGTGTGTGTTTGAATGTATAAACACGCACTTGGCATATTTCTTAAATAATGTTTATCTCCCTTCGAGTGCCAGCTGGCCTTAAACATAAATGCCTCACATTTCAAGTGCTGCCTCTTCGTGTCCTTCTGATTGCTTGGGCTATTTTTAAAGCGACCCTTGGAGAATTTATTATGTTAGATTTTCATTACCAGTGTGCAAAAATCTGAACTTACGCAAAGTATTTAATATTTTTTGTACATTTCTTATTTTAGCTAACTAAAAGCTTACCTAACCTCACTTTGCGCACAGAGTCCCTGCTCGGGCGCCATTGTTGAGCAGCGTGCAAATAGCTGAGTCTCATTGAAAGCAAATAAAATATTTTGGGCATTTCGGGTGTCCTTCATAACAGACTACCGTCCCCTGCCTAAGCTAGTGGCTAAGCAGCAGCTATAAAACATTTGCAATTTTCTTTTACATCTCGACGAAGGCAGCTGCATTGAAATGCTCTCAGAGTGAAAGCAAGTTGTCCTGATTTTCATTGCAAATGACTTATCGAAATGCGAATTTGTTTTTGAAGTTTGTCTGCTCGCCTCAATCCGATTCGCATTTTATGCAGCTTGAGTTCGCTTGAGCCGTTAACGCTGTGAAAGTGTGAATCGAGCGCAGTTCTTATGCCGTTTATAAGCACATTACGTATACGCCGAGTGCGGCGCAGCGAAATAAAATGGCAGCTGACCGAAGGACGCCGTCTGGCAAATGCCAAATCCGCTTTGAATAACTGCTTATTGGACTGCCAAAAAATAAAAAAAATATATATATAAGTAGATATGTCTGTATATTTTTCGCTGATAATCGCGCCATAAAACCCTTACAAACTGCATAATGGGAAAATCCTTTTACAGCGAACTATGTCTGCGTGTTTGTATAGAATATTAATTTATGGCCATGTGCCGAATCTACCCGATTATATATAAATATATATGTGTATATTATCGTGTTATTGCAGGAAAACAAAAGCTGAGCGCTTTTAAATGTTTATATGGGTTTTGAATTTCAAATTTATGATGGAAAACAAAAGCCACACGCAAACACACAAAAATGATTGACCACATATTGTTTTTACAATACCCAGTACATATTTTAATGAGGATAAGGGGTATATAGGGTAGAGTACTTGAATATTGCAGTCAAAATAAAATTGAAGTGCGAGATTAAAATTATTTTATAGTTTAAAACAATCGCATTACAATTAAAGTATAAAACATATTTACAGGATATCTTCTAGTGCAATAAGCTTTCACATCTCTCGCTATCTTTTCAGTCCATGTTTATCTAGTTAATCCTTTAAATGCAATAAATTAAATGCAACACTGCGAAAACATCTGCATTAAACTATTAAAATGTAGATTTATAGTGAAGGTGCCCATTTATTTGGGGCGGGCGAACAAACCCGCCCCATTTTCTGCAGGACCTCCTTAGGCTGAAGAGACACACCTGTGAATACGTGACCTTTCAATTTATGTGCGCATCGAAGCAAATCGAAAACATTTTTTATGCTCGCACATAAAATTTATGACCAGCGACTGGGTGCAGGAGAGCGTCCTGCATGCATGGACATGTCGCGGCCACACACTGCCCAAGGAGCTTCTCCTTCCTGTGGCCTCTTGGGCCGCATTCGATTTTCCGTTTCGCCTGCAGCATTTTGAAATTTGTCTGACAAATATTTGCCTGCCGGCACAGGGCGATAAACCGTTTTTCCGCGATATCCTCGCGACCCCTGCGAACCGCCGTCATGGTCAGTGGCTTAGAGTCCTGGCAGGGGTGGTGCTGGGCAGTATTGGTTTTGGTGGTTATTATACGGATATTTCGAAAGCGACTTCACGCTTCACACATTAAAGAAGATTTAAGTGAAGGAAGTGCCGCCAATTGAATACCCTTTAAGTTAAACAATTTTATATATATTATATATTTATGACACTTATAATTAAACCTAACAATCATAGCTTTATTCTGACAAATTGTTTCTATGCAATATATAGTATTATATAGTATGCAGCTATTTACTAGATATAGCTTATTCTTAATCTTTATCTCATAACTGATCACATTTGATCACATAAACATTATGTACTCCTTTCTAACTTTAACAACCTCAACTTGTTAACCAACTTCCCCAAGCGCACTCTGCACTAAGTACTTAAAATTCCCAACTGGTTCTTGCTTCGTCCTGCCAAAACTAGTTAACTGCAAATTGACATTTGTTTGGCCTCGTTCAGTGACCAAAAAAGCTGCACTCTGAAGCTGAGCCAACTAGTCGTTAGTTAGCTGGACAGTTAGAGTCACAAATCACAGTCTAACACACACAAACAGGCACATATGTGCTGTGTGTGACTGGCAGATAAACGATAAGACTCAACTCTCTGTGTGCGTGCGTGTGTGTGTTTGGGTGGGTGTGTGTGTGTGTGTGTGGCACACTCATTCAAATTTATGCCTAAGCGCTGATTATGACAAATATGCCACGCTTCACTGGCTGCGATTCGCTGCCGGCTCGTCCTTGCCACGCCACCTCACCCCTCGCTATGGGGGGGCTACGACCCGAATTCGACCTCAGCAAACGCTTATTGTGTGTTCGCTTGGCTTGTTTTTTGCCTTTTGGTCGGTCATTTTAGGCAAATCCCAAAATAAATACAAGTTTTTATTATTAGCAGAGGAACGCACCCAAAATAAATAAAACAAATAAAAACCTCAAGTCCCCCAACTCCTGCTAATGACATATCAGTGCGAGTCCAGCCAGGATGAGGGCTTGTCCGGGCAGGTCCTTCTGGCAAGGAGACGATGCGTGTCAACAATTATAATGTGCAAATTGTTTGATGTATGTCACCTGCCACATTTGCTTTATTGCCGCTCATTAGAAATGCTCGCCGAGCAGCTTTCCACCTGCGAGACCAAACAAAAAATACAAATACAAATACAAATAAGGACCCTCACAAGCACACACACACACACATACACACACATGTGGGTATTAGCAACGGATGACAACAATGACACCTTCCATTAATAGCTGTTACGTTGATGTGTGTAAAACTGACATACACTGTGCAAAAAAGTCTGAATAATATATAAGAAAGGATATGCATAAAAAAAATGTATAAATAGATTTAGAAAGAGAAATAAGGGCTTAAATAGAACTTTGTTTGTCATTTAGCTAAAACTAAAATTTTAATTTTTAGTTATTTTCCTATTAAAATCTTTGGTCCCCTTTTTTTTTATCAGTGCCTGCTCAGATTTGGCTTTTGAGCTTTTGGCTCGGCTGAAATTCAAAGCCCCGTCGCCCAAGTCTTATTGAGGGTTAGCTGCGATTAATGACAGCACATCAAAAAGATTTTGTTTACGCTGTGAGCTAAGCTGAAATGATGATCGGTTGTGGGAGAGAACAGCCTGTGACATTTTGATAAATGGCAACTCGTCTCGCACTCTCGCAATTTATGGTGTGGACTCAGCTCGGCATAAAGAATAACGTGAACACATGATTTTTGCATACAAATTGTTCGGCCGGACAATTGAAGTGTGTACGCTAAAAAGGCATCAGCCGCAAGGATTGCTGGGCACAAATATTACGTATACGCCGCATACAATTGTTAAAAGCAATTTTGGGGCTGGCATGAAAACAATCAGCGGGCTTAGCCAAATGATGGCGCCACCCTAAAACGACAACCAAACAATGGCATCCATAACTAAGCCCTGCCCAAGCCCCAAAACAAAAACAAACAAACAAACACACAACTTTCACACACACAGCGAGGAAAAAAAGGATTATTTTTGATTATTTTGCGTGCCACAAAACAAATTCGTAGCTTTTTCGTTTTTTCTTTTTTTTTTCTGCCATTGTTAATGCTCGGCCTGGTTAGAGCGAAGCCAGATAACATTGAAATAGACTTGCCGGCAAAGTGAAATATACAGAAATAAACTCGTAGAAGCGTTTTTTTTAATGGTGCCGCAAACAAACGAAATGAATGAGCCGCAACCTGCTGCTCTTCATTTCAATGAACTGCCTTTTGAAACGTAATTTTATCAGCTTCTGGCCACACACAGACGAACCGACGCATTTCTCTGTCTTTGATGCCCAGTAAATTACATTTTATCAAAGGGTTGCTTGCGCTCTCTGAAAAGGGTATAAAATAATTGCTCATGGTCTATTTTATCTAAATCTTTCTATACAAAAATGTTGAATAAGTCAAGCAAATTGCATTTCTAACAGTGTTGAGTTGAGGTTGAGTGTTGAGTTAACTTAACAGTCTTGAGCAGCAGCTAATCAGTCTAAAATAGTGTTGTGTAACAGTTTATAAAGGATTTGTTAAGCAAGGAAACAGTTTTGTGTACTAAAAGGAGTTCAGTTTGGTTGGATAACTAAATTAAAGTTTATATCAAGACTAAAGATATTTATTTTTTTATAAAATACTTGCATGAACTTTCATGAAAAAAAAAAAAGCTTAAGGCTTAAATAGTTGTCTAGGAGGAAATGGAAGAAAAACTTTGTAAATAATTGTCTGGGGTTAAAAATATGAAAACATTTTAAGTTATGAACTATTTTTTTAAGCTTTCCCTACCTTGCAACAGCTTTTAGCTGTATCAAAAGACTAACTTCAGCTAGCAGGGTATGTCCAAGTCGAGCAGTTAAAGCGCTCAAGTGATATTTGTTACACATTTTACTTATGTTGTTGCTACACGCACACACACACACACATAAAGCACTCACAGCCAGCCGAGTAATATGAATAACAAAAAGTCCTACTGCGTTTCAACTGAGGCGGCAACAAAAGACACCAACAACAACAACAACAACAACAGGGTATAAGCCAAGGATACGAAATACTCAGCGTGGGCATTAAAGAAATCTAAGGCATCCAAAGGCAAAACTTGCTTATTTCGCTCAATATGCTAGCGTTCTCACTTTCTCACTTTCTCGCTATATTCACTGCTTCTTCTTCTTCTTTTTAGACTTGCAATCCTTGTGGCTAACGAGCTGGTTCGGCTCCGACAACAACAACGGCAGCAGCGGGAGCGGCAGCGGCAGCGGCAAGAAGAAGAAGAAGTGGCAACAAGGAGACGCCGGCGCTGTCGATGCTGGCGTTTACACGCTACAACAGCCGCATAAATTTCCGCTTCAATTGGACGTGTACAGCGGTAATTGCAGCTTTGATTACCAGCAACACGAGCTGCCATCCGGCCATTACCAAAAACAAAAACAAAAGCAACAACAACAGCAGCAGCAGCCGCAGCAGCAGCTGAAGCTAAAGCAGCATCAGCAGCAACTGAGCGCCGCATCAGCAGCTCAAGAGCAATCAACACTTTCCATAGACCGCCAAAGCGAGCAGTGGAAATTTTTAAGAATTTCCTCGGATATTTACGAGACGAAATTCATTGAAAGTTCGCCGGGTAATGCATAACAACAACAACAACAACAACAACAATAAATCACAGTTGAAGACGCTTCGCCGCATTTCCATCAATCAGAATTTAAATTAATTTTCTTTTATTTTGATTTTGATTTTGATTTTTTGTCTTCGCCTCAAAAGTTGAACAGCAGGCATCCAATTTGGGCATCAATATTTATTTGCAGCTATAAAATTTGCATAGTTTTCATTTTGATTTGCATGCATATTAAACGAATTTCAAATTTTTTCATTTCTTAATTAGCACATGAATTTTATATGAAAAGTTAGCTTGTAGAGAAATAAAAGTTCTATAAAAAAAGCGTAAATAAATATAGATATATTTTGTAAGTAGGTTTTCAGTTGAACATTATTTAAAATTTAGTTTAATTTATATTATTTTCTCCAATTAGCAGTGATATTAAAAGTCTATCTTAAGAAAAGCTTTTAAATATTCTTATTAGACGAAAAGAGGAGATTTTGCAAAGCTTAGTTAAATAAACATGTTCATATCTTGAATACATAAAGTAACTTTCTGAATGGTTTTAAATTACTGATAAGCTAAAAGAAAAGATCAAATTATATTAAATGATTTTTCGTTATCTTGATTTTGTCTCTCCCTTAAAACAGCACCCAAAATGGACGATATGGTTTATCAGTGCAGCAATCAGAACTCGATTTACGTGCTCAATGCGGGCTACAATCCAACGTATGGCGTAAGTTGTTTAGAATCTTTCGGGTCAAGTGCTCGCAAACGAGGGTCACATATTCTTGCAGGACTTCGGCACACATGCGGCAGCAACAAGGACAGCAGCTGCTGGAGCAACAGGACGTGAAATGAATGGTGGCAGCAGCAGGACGAGCAATTCAATTGGGGCAAGTTGTTCGAGTGCCGCCTGCAGTTTGCAGCATAAATTCAAAACTTTTGGCACAGCCAGCGGCAGCTCGTCAGTGGCGGCAACAGCCACAGCAACAGTAACAACCACAGCAACATCAGCAGCAGCAGCAGCAGCATCAACAAATCCGGTCGCTACATCAATGTCAACCGCAATGTGTTCACCGGCAACGGCAGCGCTGCAGAAATTGTTCAATTGCAACGTCGCTGGCGACGTCTGCCAAAATGTCAGCCACAGAAATCAGCAGCAGAGCCACAACAACAACCACAGCAACAGCAACAGCAACAACAACCACCACAACAATTGCCCAGTTGGGAGCCATAACAATGGCTGTCTGTCAGCGACAGGCTCGCACAGATGCCGCTGCGATCCGCTAGAGGGCGCAACCGGCAGTGGCGCTGGCGCTGGCACTGGACTTGGAAGTGGAAGTGGATGTGGAACTGTAACTGGAAGTGGCTGCGGCAGCGGGGCTCCAGCGGCAGTGGCAGCAGGTGCACTGGCCAACAGAAAGAAATGCACCAATGTCAAATCAACGCTCATTGCCAAGAAGACAAAGTTTTTGAAATTTCTCGAAGAAGAGAAATGGCGCAGCAGCCAGCAGCTGACAGCGGATGATGCGGAAGCAGCCAGTGGCGCCAACAGCAACCAGCCACACAGCAGGTAGGCACTTGCACCCCTTCTTGCCACCCGGTGGCACACTACAACTGCTCTCTGTGGCAAAAACTTATAAATTCTCATAAATGTTATAAGGCATATTGCGGTGCTAAAATTGTGGGCAACTTTTTATGGGGCACAAGTTTATTGGACCAACGGAATTTCGCCAGTTCTCGCCCCCTTCTTCTGTTGCCCCTTGTTCGGTTGCAGCCAGCAAAATGGGCGCTGGCATGACAACAACTTTGTCATTAAGTTTGCCACGCAGACTTGCCAAAGGCGAAGGCTAAATAAAAATAATATTGCACGAAGTTTTATACGGCATGCAAGTTATCGAAAGTAAATGATTTATCGAAATGAGCTGCTATCGATATTTAGTACATATACAGTGGTTGACACAGTCTAAATCCGAATACTCAGTGAGCTTAAAGCAGAATAGAAAAGTAACTTAAGCTTTTATTACTTATACATACGATAAGTAATTTTACTTACTAAGTAACTTTTTAGGCAGCTCTTAAAACTGTTTCTACTTAATATTAAGTACACGTCGTCTGGCTTAATCTAATATTTATTGCTAATACCGCTCGATTTTAATAGCTCTTTCGGGCTGATAGCATAAAATAGTCCTTAAATATTCAGTTTGGTCACTCGATTTATTATTTATTTTGATGCGTCCTAGCACGTCTTGTTTTGTGCTCTGGGCCGCATCTTTATGACAGTCACGCCGCAAATGAGTTCAACTTGGCGTTAACTTGTTGTCTGTTGTGGCTGCCACATTGCCCGGCGGCCGTTAAACGCATTCAATTAGCTGTTCACGATATGCCAGCAAGGACCTCCCCAGTCCCCAGTTCCCGTCCCCAACTTCACCTTGCCCCTTGTTTAGCTGTGCAAGTTTGTTGCATTGTTCATGAAGTCATAAGTTTTGATCACCAACGCTTAGCACAGACAAACTTTGTGTACGGGAGGGGGGGAGGGGCAAGTATAAAGAGGGTGTCAAAGGGGAGAGGTAAGTTGGGGATGGTCGTTTAGTTGGCTCAGCCATTTGCGAAATTGAAAAATTAACGCGCTAACGGAAAGTCGGGCACCCGCGGGCTGCGTCATAAACTTGATTAAAATGCATGCCACACATGTTGCAAGTGGCAACAGAAGCAACGCGCCTGCCTTCACACACAATATTGAAGTGCAATAATCATATTTCAATAGCTAACGAGCTGCCGGGTGGGCGGTGGGCGGTGGGCGGTGGGCGTGGGCGCCAATATGCACTAAAATAGAACTAGGCTCTAGTCGAGAGAGTGCTGAACTAAGGGACGACCTGTAAAGTTGTTTGGATTTTATTATATGATATGATATATGTATAAGAGAATGCACTAACAGACTGATAAACTGACAGGTAAACAGACAGATAGACAGATTGACAGGCAGACTGACAGACAGAATGACAAACAAAACAACAAACAGACAGACTGATAGGCAAATTGACAGACAGAGAGAATGACAAACTAAAAGGCAGACTAACGGACAGACTAACAGACAGATAGATTGACAGACAGACAGATTGAAGGACAGAGAGAAGCATACTTAACGAGAGACTAACTGACAGACAGATTAACAGACAGACTGTCTGACAAACAGATTGATAAGCTGCAAGACAGACAAACAAACTGACAGACAAACATAAAGACTGACAATCAGACAGACAGACTGACAAAGAGACAGATTAATTGACAGATTGAAAACAAGACCGAATCTACATACGCTTTGCCGACTGTGACATACCTTAACATATTTCCAATATACCCCTCGTTGATCAAACTTTTGACAAGTCATAGGGTATACAAAAAAGTTTACGCCAAAGTTGCATTTTATGCCGTACAATCTCCTCCCACCACCCACCCCCTCCCTTGGCGGTCTTCTCTCTACAGTTGACTGCCAGACAAAAGGCCCAAAATGAGTTTGGCCCGTTAATGTTGCAAGTTGCAAGTTTGCCCATTCTGCGCTCCTTGCAGCGTAATAATGATGTCAAAGTGCAAAGCGTTGAATATTTCATTAATTGCAACCGAGAAGGGGGCACACGAAGGGGCAGACGAAGGGGTGGGGCGTGGCCGGAGGCGAAAGTTCCTTTGATTTATTAGCGACTTTAATTAGTACGACGCATCAGCTGGGAAATGCACTCGGCCTTCTTTTTGCTTCATTTCGTTCTTTACAGTTGATTACAAGAGAATTCTCAGCGCATATTCGTCAAGCCTCAAGGAGGGGAGAAGGAGAAGGAAGGGAGATGGGAACTGGGGCTGAGGTCACGAGGTCCTTTGCAGCGAGGACAACTCCATCAAGTTGCTTCAAGTGTTACAAAATAACTTTTTTTTGGGGGCGGGGCAAAACAAAAAAGTTTGTCGCTCACTTTGCAACTATTTTGCATTTTTTTGTATCGCGTCTTTTTTTTTTGCACCACGCGCTCGCACTGATAAGCGGCTCTCAGCACAAGGACAGGCGAGTCCTGTTTTTAATGGCCTGCACTGCAGTTGATATCAACTAAATGGCCTAGGCAAAGAGGGGGGGTTGACAGCTCGGCGCTGCCAGGTGCAACAAGATTAATTTGACATGCTTCAACAATGTTGCAAACTGTGAAAGTTACATTTTTTTTAAACAGAACGCAAAGCCTATTTAATTAAAGAGAAAGTACTATATAATTCAGGAGCATACATTCTATTTAATAATAATAATAATAAATAACTGTCATATTAATAATAATGTTGATTAGTTTAGCTTCATTTATCACAGGCCTAACACAGGCCCATTAAATTGCAAATGAATTCCGTTTTTATAGCCTGAATAGCCAAATAAAATATAATAGTTTAATTTTAATTGCCTGTAGTCCTTGTTAAAGCAGCTTTTTGTATAGCGCTTGGGCTTAAATTGAAGCGCGCTGAAAAGTATGCTACGGTTTATTTCAATTTGAATGCTCCTCGATTAACCGCTGCGGGCAGTGGCACGCTTCCTGTGTGCAGCCAGTTCCTGTTCATTTGTGCTGTGGGCGTTTAGTTTAGTCAACCAAAAGCTAAATACACGACGAGTAAACTTTTCATTTCAGGGCCAACAGCAATGAGGCAGAGCCCCGCACAGCTTCCACGTCCACGTCCACTTCAGCGGCCGCATCATCATTTGCGGGTCACTCAGCCAGCAAGAATAACAACAGCAACATGAAAAATCACAACAACAACAACAACGGTAACGGCAGTCAAGAGGCAGCTGGAGGGATCGCCGGGCCGGGCCAGCAACAGAATAAATTGAACAATTGGAGCATGCATAATGACAACAACAACAAGCAGCTGGCCAACTATACGGAACGGAAGCTGGAGAGTTATAAACAAGCCAACAGGTCCTCCAGCTATGAACTGTACCAGGAGGCGGCCGACATGCTCGGCCTCAGCTGCAGCCTCTGTGATAATTGCCGTTGCTTGGACTGCCAGGTGCGTATTTACAGACTCCAACCCAACAGCGCACAAACTAAACAAGTGTTTTTTGCTCAACAAAAAAAAATACCCACAGAGTGGCTACTTTGATTGCGCCGACGACGATGACGAGAGCTACTCGGAGCAATCGCTTATGGATGAGTACGATGAATACGACTACAGCTACGAGGAGCAGGTGTTGCACGTGGCAAGCACCTCACAGAACGCCGCCCTGCCCCAGCAGTCACCGGGCGAACTGGAGCTGGAGCTGTGCTATGCAATTGATTGCCAGCTGAATTGCTGCAAAATCGACGCTGCTGCTGTGGGCCAGGAACGGGAGCAGGCATCGGTGTCCGGTGTGGGCAACTGCGGGTTCGAGTCTGAGCATCGTTTAGCCATTGATTTTGATTTAATTAATGCAACCAGCAGCCAAGTGCTGCAAAATTGTCTAACATTCAATGATTTAAGCTTATTGGATGCCGAGCAGCAAGTGGAGCCATTTACGTAAATTGAAGGTAAGAGCAAACTAATGTCTGTATCTGTGTCTGTGTGTGTCTGTCTGTGTGTGTGTGTGTGAATTTAATATTGAAGTGCACAGCTAAAATCCTGTTAGCCGTAATCCTTTAGTAGCAAGCCAAAGCGGCGTGTAAGTACACAAATTCATGTTTCTAGTTTCGCTTTTATTTCACAGCCACTCCAGAGGCATACCAAGATTTTTGGCATTCTTAACACCATACCTGCCTGCATTGCAAATAGCTTCATTTCCACAGCTCAAATTTAAACTATACCCCTTCAACTAATTTAATCAACTTTGCAACATTCCTTTGCGAATCAGAGACTAGCTTTTTTTAATTTACATAAAGTTATTTTTAGAACACATACAATATTTTTTGTGGCCATTTAATACCGTACCAGGCTGCCTAGCAAATATCCACAGACCACAAGCTGAACTATATAATATGAATAGTTTGCAAAGTTCTTCTGTGAACTGGTTCGTATTTATAGACTATATTTTTTTTCAACAGAATATCAGGCTGCATTTTAAGCCTTAGCAGCTTACCCGCAAATTTCAAACTAATTCTAAATATAAAATAAAGTTGGCTTATTAACTCAGCTTACGCAATAATTAATAACTATTGTTTTTGCATACCTTTAACAGCATACCAGCCTTGAAGGCCTGGGCAAATACGCAGAAACCTCAACGAATTTTAAATAATTTACAAAACCCCTTTTTTATGCTTTTGCCCAGGCTAATGATAATGTGCTGACTAGTTTTTTTAGACTTCGACCGCTTTTGTCCGAAATTCATGTTGCCCCCTAATAAGTGCTTTATGGAGTGGCCCAGGCAACAACAACAATAACTACAACAATGTGGCTTTTATGCAAAAGCAGCAAATTGCATTTTACACAAAACTAAATGCCTGCTGAGTTGGCAAAGCTCCACAGCGCTGTGTATTCGTGTGGGGGCGGTCAGAGAGTGGGGGAGGGGAGGGGAGGGGGCGTGGCAGCGTTGGGCAGCCGGGAATACCGCAACACTGGCAATGGCAACCACTTGGCCAACTAGACCAGTTTATTGCTTTTAGTCAAGCACTGCTTTTGTTGTTATTGTCGTGTGTTTTTAGCCGATTCTTGTATACGAATTGCGCTGGCGCAACATTTTTCGGCCACCCCCCTCGGGGAAGAGGGCGGGGTTCGTTTGGCAAATTTGATTTCACACAGTTACATGGACAAGTGCAATTTCCATATTTGTGCGGCGCCACAAAGCAATATGCAAAACAATTTGCCGCATTTGTATATTTTTTCGAGTGCGGCGCTTTTCAAATTTTCAATTTAATTGAAAGCTGCAAAATCTGTGAAATTGAATGCTGCAAGCGTGGATACAAAAATCCAAAAAAAAATCCCACTTAAAGCTCAAAACTCACAAAAATAAATAAGCAAAATTTTGCAATCAATACGAATTTCGAAACTAAAAAATATAAATCTACACAAATTTTAAAATGCTATTAAGTTGGCCCAAATTGAAAGCCGCTTTAAAGAGCTTTTTGGCAACATAAAATTTAAATTTACTTTATTTATTTATTAAGCCAAGCTTTTGCGCTTAATTGACAGCAGAATTGAAGAGCTGGCAACAATATGAAATAATGAATATTAAATGATAAACGAAAAACATTGCACTTTACACAATGCTTATTTTTGATAAGAGCAGAAACAAAACAAAAACAAGCAAATACAGCCAGGAATATGCATTTTATATTTATATGCTGCATTTTCCCATTTATTTTTTTTCACAAAGTGGAAGCAAAAACAACAAAAAAATGGGCGTCTATGAAAAATTCATTGGCATACACAATGGCAAACGGCAAAAAGCAAATGGCTAAAAGCAAATGGGGAATGGGAAATGGGGAATGCCTTAAACTTAAATCGAATTACATTTGGCAAATGAAATTTCAAGCGTTCGCGCGGCTAAATCCGCCTCTTGTGAAAAATGGCCTCAACAAGCGGGCCGCAATAAATAGACGCTGTCTGTACGAAAAGCCCATTTAAGCCAACCTAAGAAAGGGCGCATGTGTGTGTGCGTGTGTGTCTAACTGTGGCTGTGTCTGAGTGTGTGTCCCCTGGAAAAAAATCCTCTTCGAAGTGCATTTGCTGCTGTTTAAACCAAACAAGCGCATCTGGCGCTTCTCGGCCATTTCACTGGCCCACTTAGGCTTTTTGGCCAACTGCTTTTCCTGGACTTGGCCAGTTGCCAGGCGCCCAGGAAAATGCACACACACACACACTCACACACTATATAAGGAAGAAAGTAATAACATTTTTGTGTTCGCCATTTAATTTATGTGTGTGCAAAAATAAATGTCCCAAAAAATGTGCAACTGTTTTTAGCCACGCCCACTTTTTGTGGGCGACATGCTAAGCCAGGCTCAAGGTCGCAATGTATTTATAATTTAATGTATTTAATGGGTAAGATTCACACTTACTTTCCATATTTTAATAGCTTTAATAGACTTTAAATTGTGTTTGCTTTCAACGCTTTAAGCCTGGCCTGCAAACGCTTTAAGCCTGGCCTGAAAAATGCTTGTGTCTTTGGCTTTGGCACTTAGCACACACTTTGGGGCACTTTAATTGTTCAGTTAGATAAAAACAACAGCCAATGCCATAAAATTACACTCCACCAAATGAATTTTTGCCACACACACAAATAGCGGACGGTATTTTCAATTACCCCGCCGGCACAGTGGTTAAAAGTACGACGATAAAGCAATGAATTTTATGGAGAAAGAGATAAAGAACGCTTTAATGAGCAAATGGCTAATAAAAAAATAATTTAAGCATTTTACAAAAAAAGGGGTACTAAATGAAATGTAAAATAAACTCGAATAAATCTTTGATTTGGTAAATTAGATTTTTGTGCACTGTGCAAACTGACTGCAAATCCAAATGCAGCCACGCCCACACAGTGTCTACCGTTGCTGCCACTGCCACAGTCGCTTAATGATGCTTGATTTAATTAATGCCGCAGTGGCCACGTGTACACGCCACTTGGGATAGGATATCGAAGGATGTCGAAGCGGCCGGGGTAGGGGAAGGGGAAAGGGGATGGGGATGGGGAAGGAAGCTGCTGCTTGGGAATGCGGCAATTGGAAATTGTAAACGCAGCAGCAAGCGGAGCCGCCGCAGTAACAGCCACAGCAACGGCAGCGGCCATTTGCTGATGATGATAATTTATGGGCCCGAAGGGTTTGCGGATTTCGCATTCGCATTCGCATTCGAACCTTATTTCCTCTTTGGGCGTGTACAAATATTTGCACTGGCATTTCTACTACTGCCCAGGCACACTCAGCACACACACACACACGCATACACGGACAGGCATTAAGCATCAGGCATCAGTCGCACAACAAATTGTTTACAATATTTATTGTTTGCGACTGCGACTGTTGACAATGATGAAACGGCAACTTAATGCCCGCACTCCCGTTATTGGAGCGAAATCAGCGCCAAGAGCGGCAAAAACTCGACTTGACTTGACTTGACCAGAAACACAATCCCAATACGAATGCGCCAATGCCCAGTCCTGGCCAGGCTTTGCCAGGAGACGGCGTCAATGCTCATTTCCGTCGACATATTTTCATTTCCTTTTACATTCACTTCGTTGTTGCTGTTGTTGTTGCTGTTACTCAAGGATTTACAGGCGCCTCCTTGTAAATTGTAATTCATTAAAGTTTATTGTACAGCATTTTCTGTTGACCTGTTTTATTTTTTTAAAGGTCCTTGGCCATAACTCGACCTCTTGGCCATTATTTTGTTGCTACAATATGCGCCAAGTGCAAACTTTTTGCCAATATCCTAAAAGTATAATTAAAAATGTTGGGCCTCCGTGCTGATAAACAAAGCTGTTTAATAGACTGACTAGCAGATACCCTGTAATAAGCAAAACTTAAACAATTTATTTTCAAAGTATTTTTCTTTACTTAAATTGCCCAACTTTAAGAAAACTTTATTTAGTATTAAGTTCTTTAAATTCTTGGCAAGTTTTCTCAACACCCTCTAATTAGGTGTATGCGAAAAATTGTTGTCAGTAGATGACTTTATTAGGCCGCCAGCTAACCCGACCGAAGGTAAACAGTGTAAACAGGGCCAAAAGCAAACAAAGCGATTTTGCTTTAATATTTTTTGGGCTAATTATAAATTGTAATAAGCAACAGCAAAAACAGCTTTTCCGAGTGCGTGTGCGTGTGTGTGTGTGAAAATTACTTGCATATCTCACGCGCCAACAAATTTTACCAAATATATTAATGAAATTATTCAAAAACTTTTTCGACGCTGCTGTTGTTGTTGTTGCTTTTGCTGCTGTGTTGTTGCTGTTGTTGTTGTTATCAAAATAAGCAAACAAAGCGGCAACAATTCGCACACTTTGTTGCCAGCGGCTACGCAATTAATTTTACTTAACATTCATGGACAAAATGAGGCACGTAGCCGATAATGAAAGCCGCAACAGCAGCCACGCCCACGCCCACACCGACGCCGACGCCCCCGACATGGTACGCCCATGCAGACAGTGCCACGCCCACACTAATTGTGCTAACAACTTGATTCCAACTGAACGACTTTGAACGAGCGAATGGACACAAAGTCTGGCAGCAGGCGGGAGGTGGGGTTGTTACGACTATTCACAAAATTTGCACCACATAAAAGGTTTTTATGACATGTATGGGGTGTAGGGCGGGGGAGGATACCCAAAAAGTATGTTATCTAATTGTAAAGGCATCAAGCAAAATTTGTGTGTGTGTGTGTGTTAACTCTGAAAATACTCATACATATTTTAGTTTTGGCTTGCCTGGGAAAATCTGCGTACAGCGACTGCTGCAGTTTCATAAATTTGAATTTCAAATTTAAGACAGAAGTCCCACACACACACACATGTAAAGCAACAAAGTTTCGTTGCGGCAAGTTACAAAGTTTGAATCCTCATGCAAATTGATTTGTGTCTTGGGCCTCGCCCAACAATTTCTGCAGTTTACGTTACCAACTGTGTGTGTTTGATTAAGGTCTTATATGTTTGACATTTCAGTTAACATTGTTAGCTCAAAATCAACACGCAACTATTAACAAGAAATTCACATTTAAATTAATTAAAATGTCACGTTAATATACCCACGCAATACAATGGGTATTATAAGTTCTGACAGCTTGGCTTTTAATTTCTTGTTGCATACTTTCAGGCGCATCGTGGAATTAACTTTGACTATAATTTAAATAGACACACAACATTTATTGTATATGTGTACACATATCTGGGCTGGATCATAAATTATGCAAGTGTCAGCTATATATATATATATATATATATATATATATATATTTATATATAAAGCCCTTTGGGCGCCGTCAGTGAGGCGTGATTAAGAGCGAAAAAGTATGAAAATCGATGCATTTTTTATGATCCAAAATTTGTGTGTGTGAAATTTAACTAAATAATGTAGATAATACAAACACTGATAAAAGATACTTCATTTAAATTGTGACTTTTTTCACTTTTTCATTTACAGCTGACGTGGAAAACTGCAATTGAAAGGTATGCGAAGGTAAATAAAACGTCAACAAAATGCAGCTAATTAAATTGAAATTGAAAAAGGCATGTTAATTGCATGTGACACCCTTAAACAGTGCGTGCAAATACTATATACACACACACAAACACATCACGCTTGTGTGTGTATGCTTTTCATTTAGTTTTTCAATTAAATTGCAATACGCCGAAGGCAACAGTCAGCAGCAGGAAGCTTTATTTAAACAAAGTTAAGAGTGCGGAAATTAAAAAAAATACAAAAAAAAACACATATAAAGAAGAATTAAAAGCAAATAGAAATCGATTAAACATGGCAAACTATATAAATATATATTCTCATTATATGTTCGCAGTTGCACTTTATGCTTATTTATTTTTACTTTTTCCAACCCAAAAATAAAAACTGTGCCAACTTATTAAAAATCGACAACTTTAACCAAAACTTAGAGAAGTTAGCGTGTAAAATATATATGACTAAAAAATATATAAACTGGTAATTAAAATGCAAATGTTGATGTTAGACTTATGATTATATAATTAATGTGAGTAAATCGATTTGTTGTAATTGAAATGATGAAAACTTTTTCGTGTCTGGTGCTTTTTATTCGTTTAATTGATTTCAAATCAAAAAATATACGTTTGAAAACTCAATTCAAAAGTGTCTTTTATTTTTATAGAAGAGAACTTATCGAAATGGGTTAAACTTTGATCTCATTGGGTGAGTTTAAAGCTGCGTCAACATTTATTCCTATTTGTGTTAAGATTTTAAGCCTAATGCGATTTGGCTTAATGCTCGACACAAAGACCACAATGCCAGCATGGAGAGCCAGACAAAAACACACACACACACACAAACACACAGAGACAGCTTGACACACAGACTGTGCCTGTGCCTAAGTGTGTGTGCATAATGCAATATAAGCAACAAAAGAATCTCGCTCAGGTGCGAAACGCGCCTCCATAATTTATGTTCGAGCCGCGCTTTATGCAAATGAGCAGCCACTCGGCAAAAATCTCTCTTCACGCAATGCACAAAAGAGCGATAATCATATATGCAAGGGGTGAGTTTTTGTTTGTGTATTTGTGTGTGTGCCAGCTTGATGACTCGACTCTGGGCCAGGTCAAGGTGCATGGCAAACGATTGCCGCGCACTGACAGCCAAAAAGCCATGCCGGCCATTCACTTTAATTAACGGTTAACGACTGCAAGTGGCCCCACCGCCGTGTTTGGGCATTCCGGCAACAGCCTCGGAGCATCGGGACGAACGGTCGGACGGAGCGAGTCGTCTCGCGGCTGCGGCAGCTTTGCACAGTGATAACCAAAGTCATAAACAGGCGAGCCAAATGCAATCTGCTTATTGAAGTGGGGGCCCAGAGCAGCAGCAGATAACGCAATAACAAGAAGAAACACGAAAAAAAGAACGCAGAGCGCTGCAGTCGTATGCACTCGACCGCACAATACTCTGTTCGGTATAAGAAAAGAGCGGAAAAAAAACAAATTAAGAGTTTAATTGCTTTTGGGTAAAGGATTTTTAAGACAAATTTTGTTAATCACTCTCATTTATAATAAAAATGTTAATGGGTTTAATCATAAAGAAATATATATACATATATATCTATTACCTTACTAGTTAGCTTAATCTAGCTTTTAAATTATAAAAAAAAATTATTTCTAATATAAATCTTTGTAAGCAACAGTTTTAGACAAGTGTATCAATAATAATGTACAGGTTTTAACAAAAACATAAATCCAATATACTCCTTAGGGCGCACTGCGTGCAATGGGTATTGAAAAAAGGGGTAATAATAATTATATTATTAGCACGCACATCGCGTTAAATCCATTCGCAATCTGCCAGCCAATTGGAGTTGTCTTAATACCGTTTTTTTGGGGGAGGCGATTCCAGGCAGAGCTACAGAGAGCGCGAGAATCGAATTGTGGTAAATGGTGCAAATAAATACATATTTCACATACTGCGTGAAACTGATTAAAATGTAATCAAATGCCAACTAGAAGCATACAAATTGTGGCTGGCAGTGTATCCGATTCATATCTTATCGTTGGACATGCGCCAGGGCTTACTGTGAGTCAACGCTACTGAAAATCTACATTTTCTACGCAACCGAAATCATAATTAAAGATCGTAAACAAAGAAAATCGCGTTAAGTGCATTCAAATGGAGTCGTCGGCTTTGTTCATTGCCCTGGCCATAATATGCTTCTGTCTCTTCTTCTTGCGCGTAAGTCCAACTGCATTTCTTTCTATTGGTTATAGTATTATTTTATACTTATTGGTTGACATTGAATTGCAGACCATTATGATTGCCTATCGCTTTCATATGTTGAAGCAACTCAAGGAGACGACGCAAGGCGACCAAGGTAAGCAAACATAATCGCAAATATTTGCACTAGTTTCTTGCACTTCAACAACTTGGGTTGGGGATAAACATTTTTCGTGCTTTTTTGCGTGAAAAATATTTTGTACTTCTTAAAACAAAGCACAGAAAACTGTTTATAAGTTGAGAAAAGTTTCTAGTTATGGTTAGATCATAACTGGAACGTATAGGAATATGTTAACTAACCGCTTAGAGTGCCTAATTACTCAAGTAATTAAATTTGAATTTTTAATTACTAAAGTAATTAAAGTTTTTGAGCACAACTACACTTTATATAGTATTTGCACACTTTCATTATAATAGAAAAGCAACAATCAGTAAAGCCTAAAATGTATTTACACGCGGAATTTGTTTACACCAACTTAATTACTTTAATGAATTGCAAAAATCCTTCAAGTCAAATGTCCAAGCAACTTTGTTTACTAGAATCATTAGTCGATAAATTTAATGAGTTTAACTATACAATATTTTAAGTAACTAAAGTCTTAAAATATTATTTTTAAAAAAAACCCTCTTAAATCGAATCTAATTTAATTGGCTAATATTATATTAAAAGTAAAATTTATGTGTACAACTTATTCCGTGTCTGTGCGTGTGTCGTATTCACAACCGGAAGCCCATCCCTGGCCGGAATATACGTTCCAAAAAAATGGAACGTCTTGACAATGAAAAACTCGCCATAAATCATCAAAACAAAACGATATAGACACCTGCATACATATGCATGTAGATAGCATAAGATATCTACTTACAAAAAAAAGCACATAGAGATAGATATAGATACACATTCACGCAATTTGTGTGACTTTTGCACACATTTATCATAGTGCCTCATTAGATAAAGAGTGGCCCACCCGCCCCCACGCGCCCATTTGCCCCGCATACCATGTCCAATATCAGAACTTAAGCCCTGGCTAGGCACTGGTTTTGTCAGCTTTGTCAGCTTTATCAGCTAATGATTACAAAGCAAATATGTGAGCCGTGCCTGACCCATGATGACTGGTCGCCGTGGCCCATCAATTTTTCGGGCTTCAGTTCAGTTCCAACGGACACATCGAGTGAAACGAGACTAGTCGAAACTATTTTTGGAGGTGCGTCCTCGTGCATATATAATTTCCGCTCACGAATGGCGCCCGCAGTAGCAGCAACGTCAGCCGCAACAACAGCTGCAACGGCAGCAACAGCAGCAACAACCAGCACAGTAGCGAGCCTTGTGATCGGCTTGCCTTTCAATAGCACCACCACACAGGTTCCGGATTACATTTGGAATGATGATCCGCCAACGCCGAGCTACGTGTATTTCTATTCCGGCTATGCCTTTTACATAGTGCTCCTATTTGTGTTCGTCTTACTGATGCCATTTGTAGTTATTATGGTAACGTGATCCCAGAAGTTTAGACTATGCTCCACAAACGGCTAATTGTATGTTTTCTATTCCAACAAACCAAAAACAAAAAAGAGTTCCATGCAACGCAAGCGTCAGGAGAACGCACGCAGGCTGGTCCTGCAGAGACAACGAGGTAAATGTTTGCCCATAAATTTGTACTTTAATCGAAGCGACAGCATTTGCGGCCATTTAGAGCACTTGCTTCAGCGAGGCGAAAAAGCCAAAGTTAATTAAGCCCAAATAGAGGTAGTAGATGTTCAGCTTGAACAGCTCCCAGCGTTCGCGCAGCTGCAAACCCCAACGTTTCGTTGTCGCCGTTTGTTGTGATCGCTGCTCCGCGTACGAGGATTGCACACAACACTTGGACATCACCCAGAAGGCGGTCATGCGATTCTGCGTGCGCAGCGTCGACTCAATGCCGCGTATCAGATCGTTGGTCTTCAGTATGAGCAGCATCTGGCGATCCACCTGCTCGAGGACATCCGAAATGTGGGGCAGCACCAGCGATGTGTTGCTTTGCAGCGTGTTCTTCTGCAAAATGAAAAGAGTTTTAAAAACCTGCACGCTTTGCGCTATTTCAGCCCGTGAACTCACCTCTTCTTTGGAATATTTGACTTTGGTTATGCCCTGCATGAGCGTTTCCCACGGCCGACCCGTTACCATGCACACAAACAGACCGTACAGATCGCCCTTGATGCCCAGCTGTTCGCTGTGCTGGCGCATTGACTTGCGATCGACGTTCAGTATGCTCAGCCAGAGCTTGGAGTATTCGTAGCGGAACTTATCGCTTAGATTGGCATAGAGCCCGTGGTCCAGCAGTATTATTTCCAAATCGTTTTTGGGCGTTCGATGCACCAGTATATTGCCCGGATGTGGATCGCTGTGCACGAAGCCCGTGGAGAAGATCATCTCCGAGTAGAGTTGACCTATCCGATTGGCCACCGCAAAACTGTCAATCTTGTTGCGCTTTATGTATTCCAAGTCCGTGACATGTCCGCCCTCCAGATATTCCATGACTAGCACGCGGGATGTGCTCAGCTCCCAATAGATTTTGGGCACTCGCAGCCAGCTGTACTTTTCGAATTGTTTGGCCACCTTTTCCGCGTTTTTGCCCTCGTTGAGAAAGTCCAGCTCAATGGGCAGGTTCTGAAAATTAAGTAATGAGTTTTTATAGATTATGGATACAAAAGTTAATATTTAAAACAAACCTTCTTGGACTCCTCGACCAACCACTGTATCTTAAAGTCGGGAAATATCCGCGCCAGCAATTTAACAGCCATTTCCATTGTCTTCATGTCCACCCGCGAGTTGCCCTTAACATAAGGATGCTGCACTTTGACGGCCACGATTTCGCCCGTCTTCAGACGCGCCTTATGCACCTGCGCCAACGAAGCAGTGCCCAGCGGCTCACGCTCGAAGCTGTCGAATATATCCTCGGGATTTCGTTTAAGGTCCTGCCGGATTACCTTGTACAGATCCTCAATGGGATTCTGTGGCGCATCCGAGTGCAGCACCTTCATTGTCTGCACAAACTCCTTGGGCAACAGATATTCGAGGGCGCCAATATGCTGACCCACTTTGATGTAGACACCCTTGTTGGTGCAGATCAGCTGCAGCAGCTTCTCGGCGGCGATTTTGTGCACGCGACTCTTCTCCGCCTTGTACTCAGGCGTCGACTTGTCCCACTCCTTGTAGTACAGCTCCCGTTTATAGGTGAGCGCCACATCGACGACGGCGTAGGCAGAACGCGACAGCCGCACAATGCCCAGCGAATTGAGCTCATAGTCGTTCGTATGCAGACTCAATCCGGTGCTGACGAGGCCGGCGCCCAGGGCGCCGTAGCCCAGCACGCGACGCAGCATCTATGGCAGGTGCGGAAGGCAAACGGGTACAGCACAGTTTGGCTGCAAAGATAGAACTAAATTCGTTTTCATTTTATTTGTATTTAAGTGCCGTCTCGCACCTTAGTGCCCGATGAACCGTTAAAACAACAGGTTGTCATTTCGCTTCAGTCTCAACCCCTTCCCTCACCTGAAGGCGCCAATTTCACGAGACTTTTTCAATAGCTTATTCAATCGAAGACCTTTAGCCTAAGCGTAACAAAATAACCTTTGAACTAAGCTGATTTTGCCACCAAATGCAAATGAGCGTAAATTAAACTTTAAAATAGCTTAAGTAGACTTTTCAACGTTTAAATTCAACTCTTTAGGCCTTGGTTCACGTGTTAAAGTAGGTCTTTAACCCTTTGCTGCCAACTTTCACTTATAATTGAGTTGCCAAAAAATATGAAGCCAATAATTTGCTACACCAACACAAGAAACCCATTTATCATATACTTTGCACTTCGTTAATACGAATTTGGTTCATTGATTAACTTAAAATGTTTGGCCCAAAAACCGCTTGCAGCTGCATGAACTCACATTAACATATTTTCCGATAAATAACATAAAAGAGAAAAATCCCCAAGCAGCCACTTTCACCATTTATTGGGCCCACAACGTCAGCAATTGTTTGTCTATTACATAAATGACCATCGAAGTTTTAACTTACGGCGGTTAAACTTCTTGACTCATGTGTTTATACTCACAGTGTGTGCGCGTATTTAACGTGTTTTAGTTACAACACATGTGTTTGTGTGTTTATTAGTGACTGTGGCTAACACACTCTAAATAATAAAGCAGCTTTAAATCTGTTGCCGCTGCGTCAGCTGCGCGCAACTCAACTAACAATCAGCTGTTCGAGTCAGGTATGCAGCGCTAAACTTTGGCGCTGATAAAAGAGCGCGGGGGAAATATTATCGATAATGCGGAAGCTTTTTGTACGGTTCGATAAATCATAATTTTAAATTTAACGCAATGTAGAGATAAGATAACTTTATATTGAAAATATTAACAAATTATTGAATATATTGATCATAAACTATTAAATCTCCATTTTTCCACACACAGCACGCCGCGAAATGGAAATTAGCGTTTCGAACAACGGCACAAACATTGGCAGCACCTGCGGCGATGGCAACGTTTGCGTTCAAGCCGACAACGACATGACCATATTGCCCAAGGGTATGGATCTGCCGCCCAGCTACGACGAGCTAAACATCTGCAGCAGTGGAAAGCAGGAGGGCAACATTGGCGCCTCCACTCTGACCATTACCACCGATTTAGGGTGCAGCAATCCAAATCTGGCAGCAGCCTTAAATGAGCCGCCACCAGATTATCAGGGCACCATAGACAATGTTCCAGCGCAAACAACCACAATATCCACCACAACCACAATTGTTTCGGTTACGCCCAGAATGTAAATTAGCATTCAGGCACATACAAGTGTATTTAAAATTATATATGAAATGAAATGACACTTTATTAAATTTAAATAAAACGAAAAAAAAAGAACTCTTAACAACGCAAAATCTCTGATAAAGGTGGCCCAAAACGACCGTAGGGGTCTTTGGGTAAAATTAATATGTTATCGCACCACGAATAACCGATGACCCGATTCTCAATGATCTTTTTAAATGCTGCATTCTCATGTATAAGGTCTCGGTAATTATCATTCGAGAGAATCGCTGCGTTTCGCTCGTAGGCCAACTGTAAGATGAACCTGAAATTGAAAAGCATTTAAAATAAATTTATAAGTATATATATATATACATATACGCACCGATCGTCGTAGCTGATGCTTTGCTGATTTGGCAGATTTTTGCAGGGCGTAAATACTATGCTGCCTTCCTTGTGCAGCTGATCGAGAAGCGCTGGATTCGATGACTTGAAGGCATTGCGTCGAAACAAAGGAATGACGGCCTTGACATCGTGTCCCATTTTTTTGAAGTACTCCACACAATATTTTACACCCTCCGCAGAGAATATATTCGAGCGGCCGTGGCTAATAAGAGAATTCAATTAAATTTACATTTAATTATATTAGAACAAGCATTTTTCTCCTCACCCAAAGGCCACGTTGCTGCCATCGATGATAATGGAACGTTTATGTGTAACAGGTGCATTCGTCTCGACATTTGGATTGTATGTGTTGCTGTTATAATCAGCCAATTTTCTGCGTTCCGTTTTGGTAAACAGACTTGTGTCCATACTAGCTAACCTTTGTACCTGAACGAACTGTACGTCATCCTCCTCAATTTTTGCACCTACGTTCTTCTCTCCCTTACGTTTCATTTTAGGTTTTATGTCATCATCCGATGGCAATGGAATGAAATCCTCTTCAACGAAAATGACACTGTCATCCAACTCACTGTTTGACTTTTGATTCCTGCTGTCAACTAATCCATCATTCTTACGATCATCGACAATTCTGGCAGGACTACTATCTATGTTAGAATGCTCATAGCTATCGTTTATTATAATGCAGGAATCATTCCTTGGCAAGTTGTATGCGAATGAACTTTTATCGCTTGAAAACTTCTCCCATAATTGAATTTCGCGGTGTGTATCCACCCCAAAATTACTGCAGCTTGGAATATTATCGTCCTCATCAGTGTTAACTGCTGGTTTCACTTGAGTTTCATCGTCGGATTCATCGTCTATTTTTATTTCAGCTACAATTGGTTCCAATACAATGCAATCATCTTCGTCGCTACTCACGATCTCCTCGATAATCTGGCTCTCTTTAATGGCTATTGAGCTTCCCGCTGCTTGCTGCAGTTGTGCGACATTTTAATTCAGCGGCGCATATTACGAAACAAGAATTGTGCTCTGGTTTACCTGATAGTTAGAATAGAACTTTGGTTTTGGCAGCAACAGCCGCTGCTGCTGCTTCTTTCGGTCTGACTGGAAGCTTAATTGTCGTTTGGCTTTATGTTCTGCGTTCTTTGAAGAATTAAACGCACGTTGTTTTATGGACTTTACGAGCTTCTGTGAGTAGCTTTTTTTGTTAATAGTTTTGTTTGGCTTACTTTTCAAGCGTTTCAGTGGTTTCTTGAAGTAAATGAGTTGAAATCTAAAGCGTAGGCAATTACATTTATCACGACTTACCTTAGCGAGACCATCCTTAAACTTTTGAAATGTCGGCTGCATTGGCATCGTTGTGGAAGAAACGTTTGCGTTCAGTTGAAACTAATGTCGGATAGGAAAAATGTAAGTATATTAATAATAACATTTGAAGTTTTTTTATTGAATGATTGAAAAGTAAACCATGTGCTACTTTTCATACTTACTGCGTTTGGGTGTCGTGTAACATCGGTTTCATAATGGTTCTTTAAATAAAACTACAATTTGCTTGATTATATATACACATCGACTTTATTATTGAATTACAGAGGGCCCAGTAAGTTTACGTATGAATTGCATATTTATCATGTATTGTATATATCAAAACTGTTACAGTTTTGATCACATTTAATTTAACTTCAATAGCTCTATGGTTCGACTTTCAACCTAAATACGATGGCGCTTCGCTTTCTAATTTAGCTAGCTAAGATTCTTTTTTTCCCTTAAATGACAATTTTCGTTAGCTACCGTCTCAACCAAGAGTTTAGACACTTATTAAAAAAAATAACCCATTCAAGACAACATTTAGTTATGAAAGGCAAACGGAATAGCAAAGAAAATCAAGAAAATAGAAGCTGCCTGCGATCAAGAACTGGGCTTACTTTTTGAGCTCACTAATCTCGTTGCTTATATTAGCCCGTGCAAGCTCCTCGTACTTGTCATGGTACTCGGCCGTGGCATAAATGCACGGTATAAGCAGCAATGTCTCCAGCACCTTGACACGCATCAATTTATAGGTCGCATCATCCAGATTGGCGTACTCGTGTCGCAACAGCTGTGTGTAGTGCTTATACTCGTCTGGTGGTGCGCTGTAAAGGGTGGAGCAAGGAAGCGTTAAACTTTGAACACGAGAGCTCTAGTCGGGAGTGTTCCTGACCAGCATAATTCCTGTATCCATCTATACTTAAAAACACTTCGTATAACTGCATTTTGATTTTTCTAATTTAAATATTAAGAGAGATATTTTTAGTTTTGGAGACGTTTTGTAAAACTAAAACATTATTAGAATGTGGGAAGTAATCAAACGTTAAGCTGCTTTTGACAGCATATATATAGCTATATTCATACGGACGGACAAGATGACAGATAGGTTCGGCTCAGCGACCTGATACAAAATATATGTACATATATATAATTAATGGGGTGGGCCCCCCTATACCTGTTACACACACTTGCACTGCTGCAATATACCCCTATTTTTAACCACATTCAATGGATACAGAAAATAATACAATTTATAAGGTACATACGCGAGCACAACCAAATCCACGTCCTGTAATAAATTGGCCTCGTCATCGTGCGACCAAGTGACCACATTGTCCGGAGACTTGCGTCCCAGCAAATTGCAGACAAGCGACTTGGCCTCCTCCTGTTATGTTTTGACACTTTGTTAATTTAGTTACATGTTGGCAAACCTGGATGGGCCGCCCTACTCACATCGTCAATCATGGCATCGCGACAGAATTCCTCGAAGACTTCACAATTCTGCTGAACGCAGCTGCGATTGCCATCGAAATGATAGTATTGAAAGAAGGCGGCCAGCGCAATGCTGGGCGCACATTCGGAGAGATGCGAATGCTTGCGCTGCATCATCTCCTGCCAATTGTGGTAGGCGCGAGTGGGACTATCCTCGCTTAGATGCTGCTCGATGCGAGCGTACCAAACGTTAGTTACATCCTCTGGTACATCGTAGTGAGAGCAAATGTTACGCCAGATTTGTTCCATCGTATTTTCGTAGGTTTTTGGTGGGTTTAGTTACACTTTTTGGCCACTTTAATTGGTGTACACGCGTTAGTTTCTATCACTGGAAACTTGTTCTGGAACTCACGAAATTTTCACAAATTTTCTTTCGGTAAATGGGGAACTGACGCGTGCGCAAATCAAAATGCAGATTTTGCGACGCAGGCAGCACCCCCTAAAACAAGACCGACCCCGCCAAATGTCCCGATAGATTCTTCGCAAGTCTTTTTGACTACCCAACTACTTTTATTTCAATAAACTACTTTTAAACTTACATTATTTTGGGGTGCGGCAGCAGCCACATTCGAAGACCTTTTTTTCCTTCCTTGGCACGTGCTGGGGTCTGCAGACATAGCGAGACGAGCATTGCGGTTTTTGCTTGGCAATGTGTTGCGCTCTCCCTTACAGCGATGTCTGTGGATTTTGCCTCTTTTCTTGAAACTACCTTTATTGCGTTTACCCATTATTAGTAATTAAATTTTTTTCAAGTTATTAAATGCAACGAGATACAAACACAATCCAAGAGCAACAGCTGTTGGACGTTGCCACCACGTCAATCAATAAGTTTGATCGATTATTTTAATCAGTCTTTAGCAGTTTAAATTCTTGCAATTTTTTCCCGTCGTAAATTTTTTCAATTTACACCAGTAGCTAAATTGTTTTTATTTTTTTTTTTAGCATACTGTCAAGTTTAAGCCAAATAAAACATCAAATATATTTGTCTTATTTGTGTATGTTGGCAACCCTGGCAACCCTGTGAAATGTCAAACGTACTTGTGAAAGTATTCATTTCCAAATCTTAATTTTACATTTCTTGTTCCAAAAAGTTATTAGTTTCAAAAAAATTATTGGATCATAACGGTGCAAAATTTGTTTAAGCAATAGCACTTCAAATCAGTTGTCACTTAGGATTATTTGAACACATCTTAAACCCAAATTGCACTTTTATTTGACTTAGCGTGAGTATGCGGTACATTTGGTTGCCCTTTGTTCGATGTTTAACATTCTACACTTCCACCGCGCAGCTTAATATGGACATGGAAAAATCAAGCAGCAGCTCCTTTGAAGATCTTACCAATGCCGATGACACCAATGACATACGTGCGGCCCAAGCTGCTTACAACGACCTGGAACAATCATCCGATGCAAAAAATGATTATCACGATGACGCTGGAAATCAGAAAAATGCTTATGATTTGGAAGATGAAGAAGATCAGTGTGATATATTGGGTAACAAACAGCTAATAAAACGCGTTATCAGGAAGGCACCTGCGAGTGCTAAGCGACCCAATCGCGGTGATCTGGTGACCATAACATATACCGGAAAACTGGAAGATGGCACAGTTGTCGAGAAAGAGGAGTGCTTCCAATGCCATGTCGGTGACTTCGAGGTGGTACAAGGCCTAGACATGGTCCTGCCCATGATGCATGTAGGCGAGGTGGCGCAAGTGAGCGTCGATCAGCGTTTTGGTTATGGCAATATTGGCTTGAAAACCGATAATCCGCCAGAAATCATAATTCCACCTAATGCTCATGTAAGCGTCCAGCTTTAATCGGTTATTTACCCTGCCGGTGCATCAAACAATGTTTCGTTTTCTATTTCGCAGCTTGTCTACGAGTTGGAGCTTATAGATGTTAAGTTTGAGGACTTCGCAGATCTTAAATCGTTCGAAATTCTGCGTAAATATGGGTGCGTTAAACGCAACGCTTATACAACGGTTGCCTTAGATAACAACTTAACTTAACATGATTCTCTTCTAAAACAGCGCCAGAAAAAAAGAGCGCGCAAATTATTTCTACAAACGGGTAGAATACAATAATGCCATACATCTATACAGGCGCGCTCTTGATTATTTGGATAACCGTGACGGCGATCCCGACGCAGAATTTGGTAAAGAAGATCTCGAGGTTAATAAATACAACTGCAACAATTTTATGTTAAACCTAACCAATATGTTCACGTTGATAGCTTTCCAACAGTGATCTGCAAAGCCTTCTGGAGGATCGACTGATTGTGTATAATAATCTGGCCATGGCTCAAATTAAAATCGGAGCCTTTGATGCTGCCCTACAGTCCGTAGAGCATGTGTTGCGTTGCCAGCCAAACAATCCGAAGGCCTTGTATCGCAAGGGTAGGGTAAGTACCATTCAAACACATGGTATATTCATAGATTAACCTCTCTGGCCTCGTTATCAGGTGTTCGAGGGTAAAAACGATACACAAGGGGCCATTAAGCTACTGCAGAAAGTGGCCACGTTGGAGCCTGACAATCGTGCCGTTCAATCGGATCTCGCTCGTCTTTTCATCAAGGCACGCCGAGAGGAACATAACGAAAAGGAAATGTATCAAAAAATGTTAGGTCAGGCTAAAAAAATGGAACAGAAGACTAATGTTAGACAAAAGACGCCCTTAGTAGATAACTCAAAAGTATGTTGACGCAATGTTTAATATGATCTCATCAGAAATTTGAATTATTTTTTATGTTTTCCAGCTGAAACTACTTGGCTTTTTGATGGGAACCATATTAATTGGCGTCGCCGGCGTGGCCATTTATCGCTACAAGTACTGAAAGGGTAAATGCTGTCAATAATTCAGAGTACTTTAAGCAATTCACATGCATTTTAAGAATGGAATATATACATAACGCAAAATTATAACTGTTGCAAACTATAGCCAATTTCCAAAAAAATGGCCCGTTCTGATTGTTATACAGCTATTACTATGCACACATTCAAATAGTAAGTTAAACGCTATGGTTTTGGATATTGTATGTAAGATTAATTAATAAACTAATTTGCTAACTATATACAAGTAGAATATCTTTTCAAAACAAGCGGCGTACGATATATGCTGTCATTTATCTGCTCTAATTTATGTTTTACCTAAAGACCTTTAATATAATATCCTCGATTGTAAGATATTTTGAAATATATATATATATATATATATTATAGTAAACTGATTCATTGTGTGAACATAAACACTTTACGATCGCTGCAGCCCTGGTTAGTACTCTTCAGCCCATTTTTGGTCTTATTTAGTACATCTTGTTTGCTGAATCATTTTCGCTGCGCCGCAATATTAAATTAGTTGCAACTCAAACATTTGATTCAATCAGTCGACAGTTTATTTCACAACTAAAAACATTACGACCAAAAAGCAGTGGCCATGCAGAAGTCTTTGCTGCTGTTCACCGTGTGCCTGGCATTGGCTGCGGCCGTCGCTGCGGAACCGCAACTGCTGCGTGTACCGTTAAACAAATTCCAATCCGCACGCCGGCATTTTGCTGATGTCGGCACCGAGCTGCATCAACTGCGCATCAAGTATGGCGACGGCATCTCACCCGAGCCGCTATCGAATTATCTAGATGCCCAATACTATGGACCCATATCGATCGGTTCACCGCCCCAAAACTTTAAGGTCGTATTCGACACCGGCTCCTCCAATTTGTGGGTGCCGTCGAAAAAATGTCACCTGACCAACATTGCGTGCTTGATGCACAACAAATACGATGCCACCAAATCGTCGACCTACAACAAAAACGGCACCGAATTCGCCATTCACTACGGATCGGGCAGCCTCTCCGGTTACCTGTCCAGCGACATCGTCAACATTGCCGGCCTGGACATCAAGGGTCAGACCTTCGCCGAGGCGCTGAGCGAGCCGGGTCTGGTCTTTGTCGCCGCTAAATTCGATGGTATCCTCGGCCTTGGCTATAGTTCAATTTCGGTGGATGGTGTTAAGCCGCCGTTCTACACCATGTACGAACAGGGCCTAATCTCGCAGCCTGTATTTTCATTCTATTTGAATCGCGACCCCAAGGCACCTGAAGGTGGCGAAATCATCTTTGGTGGCTCCGATCCCAATCATTATACGGGCGATTTCACCTATTTACCGGTCACACGCAAGGGCTACTGGCAAATCAAGATGGACTCCGCACAGATGAATAATCTGGAACTGTGCAAGGGTGGCTGTCAGGTGATTGCCGATACGGGCACCTCTCTAATCGCAGCACCCGCCGCTGAGGCTACCTCTATCAATCAAGCTATCGGTGGCACTCCTATCATAGGTGGACAGGTAACTATATATAGGTAATATATAAACGTTACATCTAATGCCTGATCTTCTGCAGTATGTGGTGTCCTGTGATCTGATTCCCAACTTGCCAGTCATCAAGTTCGTACTGGGCGGCAAGACCTTTGAGCTGGAGGGCAAAGATTATATTCTGCGCGTCGCTCAAATGGGCAAAACCATTTGCCTTTCCGGTTTCATGGGCATGGACATACCCCCACCGAACGGACCCCTGTGGATTCTCGGCGATGTGTTTATTGGCAAATACTACACCGAATTCGACATGGGCAACGACCGTGTGGGCTTTGCCGATGCCAAGTAGAGCGTTAACCAAAGCCGAAACTATTATATTATTAACAATATTGTAACCTTTTTAGTGTAGCTCGAACATTTGGGAGACTAAATGCAATTGAGAATTAAATGAAAGCATTATTTTGATAATATTTTGCATGGCCTTTGTTTTAATTGCAACTTCTGATTGTTAGTCATGCGCTGGACTTTTGCTTATCGAGGGCATTTATTTTGTTTTTATTTTACTTTCGCCATTTTGATAAGCTCGCCGTCTGATTTGTTTACACATTACTTTTTGCTTTCCAACAAAAGCTGGAAGCTTTTAGTATGTGTGTAGGCGCTTCCAGTGACCGGCTGTAGAGAGTCAGCTACTGTTTCAGCTTGGATTGCATGACCAGCAGCTATAAAGTTAGCCAATCTGATATATGTACAAAGGATTGATTGTTAGAGGCTTTTTTTTATAAATAAACGTAAATTCTTTGCCTACTATACAATTATAACAATCTGTTTTACTGATAGTACAAAGCCTGGAAAGAATGCAAAGTAAATTAAACTTACACTATGCTACAATGGTTTGCTACTTAGAGTTATATATATACACATTTTGTTATTATTTGAAAAATGCTAAGAAAAGCAACAATTAAAGTGGTAAGAGTATGCGAGAGAGTAAGCGAATAAACAAGAGAGAAAAATTAAGAGAGTAACGTCGTTGTGAGCGAGAAGTGAATAAGAGAATAGGTGAGCGAGTCTGTTAAAGAGCGAACAATAATGAAACAAGTAGTGAGAAACCGAGCTCAATTAAGCAGTGGGCAACTTAAATGCCAAGTAAGTAAAGTAGAGCAAGTACTTTGCTTAAGCTTATTATATTTACAATTTCATTTGGTTTTTTTAAAGGACGGCCCCGAGCTTGTTGATTTCAATGCATGATTAATTGTGATTAGCTAAGCTGAAAGTCAAACGAAATCAATCTTTTAGTATAGGCCACTGGGTTAGGTCGATGACTTCCGCGTGTGGTGGACAGACGTCAGCACTTTCCAAGCTGATATGAATTCAACTAAATTGACCATAGCGCGCTTTCAGGCGCTGTTGTAAATTACATATGTATGTACATATGTGACGTATCTAGAATATTTATCTATCGAACTCGCTCGAGTAATAGTCAAGAACAGAACTTGAACCTTGCACCGCTCGCAAAATTAATCAGATGCGAGCACTGAATCACGCAGTCGAGCGTCGCTATTGTTGTGGCACAAGCAAAAGATTGTGTAAATAATGAAATAACAATGGCATAACAACAACCAAGACTTAGATAAGACAACATTTAATACTAGGCAAAAAGCGCTATAAAAATAGACACAAAGTTTGTAGAGCTAAATTTATAATTTAAGGCCGGCAAATCGATGATGCTATCATTTCCGCTTTACATCTGCCAGATCAACAGCTGGATTCGTTGATTGCTCGTTCTTAAGCACAGGCGTCTTTGTCGTCGTCTCCGTCGTTGTTGTTGTTGCTGTTGTCGATGTCATGCCCCGTACGACATCAGCCTCTGGCTTGATTTCCACCGATTCGGCTGCCGTTTTCAAATTGGGCAACTCGTGCTCCTCATCAGATTCGGTGGCGTCGCGTATGAGCCGCATCGGCGGCGAGTGCGACAGCTGCCCGGCACCCACTTTGTATATATCACAGGTCTCGTTGACGTAACGATTGAATACGTCCGGCTTGTCCGCATAGACATGGTGGCCAGCGCCGGTTACAATTTTGATATCGACCATATTGGTGCCGCGCTGCGATTTGATTTTCTCGCCCGAAGAGGAGTCAATCCAGCTGCGCGAGCCATAGACGAATGTGATAGGTATATCGCTGCGCACATCCTTGATCCGATGAATCATTGGATGCTTGGCCCAGCCGAACGATTGCATCATGCTATGGAACGCCGACTCACCACTCGGCCGCTGCGCATTGCACTGGTGTATGTACTGGGGCAGCAGATTGATGTCTTCTTCAATGGTGTGCTGGAATTTACGCATGATATCTGGCCGCGTCTTTTGCACCACCCACTGGCCAAACGGACCGGCAGCTCGCAACGCCCACAGCGGATTTAGTGGTGTTAAAACGCGCGCAATTGCTCTCACCCACAATGGTATCTGTTTGGTGTTCGTTGAGTCGGCGGGCTTCTCCGGAAAACCCCAGGGATCGGCCAGTATCAGATGTCGAACACGCTCTGGATAGCTCAGCGCATAACTGGAGGCAATGAAACCGCCCATGGAGTGGCCGAGCAGGATCATATCAGTGATGTTCATTTCGCGACGCCACTCTTCGACAGACTTGACGAATTGTTTCTCGCAGACTAGCGCATCCTTAGCGAACATCGGCCTAGAGCTACGACCAAAGCCAAGCACATCCATGGCATAGACCGGGCGATCCTTGGCAAACGAATCCAAATTCATCACCCACAAAGCAACGCCAGCGCCGAGGCCGTGCAGCATAACTAGTGGCACCTCCTTGGAGTCCGTGTTCATGCTGATCGTCCAGATTTTATCGGCATCGCCAACAGCTGGTCCAATGTCCACAAAGAAGCCGCGATACGGCAGCTTAAGATATGATAGAATCTTCTTCTCGACGGCGCGTAGCATTGTTGGTGATGTGGATGTCCAGTTACACAACCATTGCCATAGAAAGAACCCGTTATTTTTCGGAACCTAAAAACGATATAGTTCGATACAGTTCACACAAGAATTTTACAATAATTTAAACATGATTATAAAATAAAAATAAAAACATGAAAAGTGCAAAGCATTTAATTATCTTTAATCCACCTTTCTCAAATGAAGGAAAACATTAATGTAAGCCCGTTAATTTTAAAGAGCACTATATTAAATATGCCAAATAGGAATATTGTTTTATATAAAAGTTTTTGTTGAAAACACAAAAAAAAAACGAAACTGACATTTACAAAGGTACAATAAAAAGCAGAATTGATGCAAAGTTTTTTTGCAGGATATTTTAAAAACGAAGAGAAAAACACGAATACAAATGGATAACTACATTCATTTTGATCAAACACCTTAGGTGATCTGTGATAAGACCTTGAATAGATATTTTGTAAGAAAACTAACTTAACTGCTGCAAGCGCATAAAAATCATCTCATGATTAAGAACCGATTCCGATTTGCTCTCGTATGAACTATTTTATATTATACGTCACAGATTCTCACAGCACTTAATACGATGCTTGGTCTGCTTGGAAGTGTCGCCAAATGGGCGTGGATTACCTAACGGGCGCAACGATCGCGCCCACAAAAATAGCAAAAAAAAAAAAAACAAACTGCGCACTTAGCTGAATACACCACATGAACACATATCGTATGACAGCATTTACAGTTTAGTTTGTTGAGCCTGTTCTGTTTAATTTTAACTTATCAAATCAATGTGAGCCAACATTTGTAAGTTATACGAAATTCCTTTCTGCTTACCTCAATGTCCATGGTCTGAGCTTCTAGCACGACATCTGAAGCGCTTTCGGCGTTGTTTGGCAATGACAGTGTGCCGCTCATTTGGTTTTTTTCTCAACACACGTTCTTTTCAATTTTGTTTTTGTTGTTTTTCTGTTGCTTTTGACTATTTGCCAAAATATGAAGAATTTAGAATAATACTAGCAGGCGACTGCGAGCGTGCACCATTTGCGCGATTTTGATTGTTAATTTAAAGCAGAAACTAAATTTACCCCATTGACTGAATATGCTCGGTTAAATGTCGAGTTGTGATGACTATGAATTTTTTATTCTAAGCTAGCCTGCTGATAGTGTGTTGGGCTGCTTCTTATGTGTAATCGTTTCTAATGGTGAAATTGTATATTGTTGTCATTTATTTATATTTGTGCTCACCAAGTGTTGAGTCGTGGAACAGCTGATAGCCGCAGCCCTGACATATGTTTTGCAGCTGGTATTCATTTTGCCCAGCATAATGCTGTCACACAAAAAGAAATACCAAAACATTTTAAACTGCTAAACTAGTGATGGCCGATTTTTATTAATTAAAGCGCTAATATTTTTGTATAATGGCAGTTACAGTTACATTTCTCTTTCAAAAATTCTATATTTTTAGTATTTGATACCGGTCACGTTTTGTTGTAGTAGTCCTGCTCTTTAGTATTTTGTTAGTAGCTACTAGCCAGTATATTTGTTGTGCAAAAATGCGCCATTCTAAATATACCGACCATGTGAACAAGCCGGAACGGCCAGCGCCTTTGCAGCTTTGCACGTACAATGGACGGCATTAACAAATACAATGAATTCGTGGCTATGCACAAACCGCAGCTTGAATCGTCGGCAGTGCCGGTGCATCTCTGGCCGGCACTCTATCGCAAACTGAGCACGGAAAACTTTGATGCTGGCGAGGCATTGCAATTATTGCTCATCGACTACGACGATGACGAAGACGTGGCGAAGGAGGGGAGTCATGATGACGACAATGCCAGGCCAGCATTCACCTTGGAAGCAGCTCGTGAGCAAGGCATTAAGGCGAGTGATCCACAAGCCATTTACTTAATAGATCATGCCTGGACTTTTCGCCTAAACAGCGCACGCCAACAGTTGGAACACTATCCACAGCTGGCGGACCGCCTATCCGCCATCACCGGCGTCGATCTGGAACATGAGCAACGCGTGGACAAGATATTGCGGCGTCTGTGGAGGTATTGTCACGCCTACTCCATTGCTAGCGAGGGCTTGAGCGATGAGGAACGAATGCCCATATGGTATGTCATGGATGAAGTTGGTTCGGCCGTGAATCACTCGAACGAACCCAATTTCCGTTTGGTGCCGCTGCTCTATCTGAACACTCAGACCACATACAGCCTGCTGTTTCCCATACAAGATTGTGAGCAGGGTGCGCCCGTCACGCGCGACTTTGCCGAATACGTCTCGAAGGACGCGCCACAGCGCTCGGCTCTTTTGTTGCCTTGGCAAGCGAGTGATTTTAGTGAAGAGAGCTTTTTGCAAGTGGAGCCGGGCGCCGACTACTTTTCCAGTGGTCACATACCAGAAACGTATCCCAGCGAGGAAAGCACTGCCGTCAGTGCCGCACCAGCCCGATGTGATCCGCTCAAGGTATACGCACAGTATGATGTGTTGCGCGAGCATCTCACTGCGCCCGAGTTTGTGCTGGTCGATAACGAACAGGATGCGGATGTGCTCTGGCTCACATGCCACTTTAAGAATTTTGCGGAATTGGCCCAGGAGACACCCAACAAGTTTATCAATCAGTTTCCCTTCGAGTATGTCATCACTATCAAGGATTTGCTGAGCATAGTGGGCCGTCGGGCTGCACAGGAACATCACAACGCAGAGACGCTGGACACGTATCCCTCGTGGCTGCCCACGACCTACAATTTGTCCACGGAACTGCGCGAATTCGTGGCCTACTATCAGCAGCGTGCGAACAAGGGGCTAGACAACCATTGGATCATCAAGCCCTGGAACCTGGCACGCGGTCTGGACACACATATTACGGACAACATTAGGCAGATTGTGCGTCTGCCCGCAACGGGCCCCAAAATAGCCCAAAAGTATATCGAACGTCCGGTCCTGTTCCAGCGCGAGGAACTAAACGCTCAGGTCAAGTTCGATGTGCGCTATGTGGTGCTGGTGAAGCGAGTGAAGCCGCTGGAAGCGTACGTGCATCGCAAGTTCTACTTGCGCTTCGCCAATCGACCCTTCTCGCTGGACAGTTTTGATGACTACGAGAAGCACTACACTGTCATGAACTACCAGGAGCAGGCGCAACTGCATCACATACAATGCGATGACTTTCTGGACATGTGGCGTCAGCAGTATCCCAACCATGACTGGACCGTTGTGGAACAACAAATCTGCGGCATGCTGCACGAAGTGCTGCAGTGCGCCAGTCAAGAACCGCCACCGTGTGGTTTAGCGCCCTGCGCTCAATCCCGCGCACTCTACGCAGCGGACATAATGCTGGCTTGGACGGACAGCGGTTTGGAGGAGCGCGGCATGCAGCCAAAACTGTTGGAAATCAACTGGACCCCCGACTGCAAACGCGCCTGCGATTATTATCCCGATTTCTTCAATGACATCTTCAAGCTGCTGTTTCTCGACGAGCAGAATAACGAGACTTTTCGGTTGCTGACAGCAAATGGTGAATAAATGTGACATTTTTTGTTTAACCTTTTTTCAACATTGTTACCCTACTGAAGTTTTTATATTGATGCTGCATTTATGCTTAAAGAACATATGTTAGGCTTTCTAGAAAGAAAGTCATCAATAAAGTTTTTCGTTACACATTTAAAAAAAATTTTAAACGATATTTTCTATGAAAGCTACTGCATGTACAAAAACATGCCAGCGGATTAGCAAAAGCAGAGCATTATTTAGTTTAAATTAATACAAATGCATTTTTTTAACAAAGTTCACATCTCAAAAATAATCAAACGTTTTTAAACTTGTACTTAACAATTAGGTAGTGTATTTTATTTGTTGATAGTATCTTAAAGTCATTTTTAAACTACATATACAACTTAATTAGCGCGCATTTGTACAGTATACAAAGTATTGTATATATTTATATATATATATATATATATATATGTGTGTATATATATATATATCTTCTATATGTAACTAGGTGCACAAATTGTTTGTGTATTTTGTTGTGTGTGCATGTGGCGCTCACTGTTTATGTTCTCATTAACTCTATCATTAGACTTGATAAGAAAAGAATCTATATAGCTGCTTGATAGCTGTTCATGTTCAGTGTTGTGTACGAATAGGTGAGTCAGGTGTAGGTGTAAAAAGTGAGCTTAAATGTAAAATGTAAAAATGTTTTACCAATTCTTAATTGTAATGGCACTTGAAATGAAAGAAAGATTAAAAGACTGCTGATTGCTTCATGGCGGCAGCTTGATGTACGCGATTCGCATAACTTATGTAGATGATACTTCTAATCAAGTTTGATTTTAAATTTAAGGCAATTTCAAAGGCACAAAACTAAATCTCGATTAATGCAGCTACAGACTAATGAAAAGAAATATTAGAAAACAAAACTTCATGATAAGTATGTATGAAACTTAGCTGCTAGTAAAATGAACTCAACTAATGTCGCTTAGACTAAATAATAATTAACTTAAATCGCTAAACTAACAGCTACTAAACGCAAACTTCATCGAATTCTAAACGTATCTTCTCATCAACGGAAGCTAATTTATGTATAGTCTTTTTAATGCGAAGCGCTGGCAGACGCACATTTGGATTCTGATGCCAGCACTCCTTCATTAGCTTGGACATGCCGGCCAGTAACTGTAAATAGTTATACATTTAGTTATAGTCTTATATATGTATATTGTATGTTACTCACCGAATCTGAGCTCCATCGATTGGGTATTGATGGTCGATAGTTGTCAATGCAGACCACTTTGCGCATATCCTCAAAGCTGGGATCCATAGGCACCACATCATAGAAGGGCACCTTGTACTCCTCGGCTATGCCGCATGAAATTGTGCGGCGACAAACTTCCCACAGCACCAGGCCAAAGGCGTAGATATCAGTGCGGCGCAGTGCTTCAAAGCACTCCATGTCAATGCTGCAATTGGCAACGAAGAGCATTCAACTAACTGCCCAATAGAGCTTAAAACACACTCACCCTTCATCCAGAATCTCTGGTGCCATATAGCGCTTGGTGCCCACTTTGGGATTATTGCCCAAGTCCAATTGGCCCGTGACGTGCGAGTGTGTAACGGCTAAGCCAAAATCGGCTATGACACAGGTGCCGTTCGCCGTGACCAATATGTTCTTTGACTTTAAATCCCGATGCGCCATTGCCGGCTTGCCCTCAGTGCCAAAGATCTCGGTGTGTAGGTGCACTAACCCATTAGCGATTGACAGACAAATCCAGATCATATCGTTGTGGCTGAGTGCGTTGCGGTTTAGATGATCGAAGAGCGAACCCTGCGGATAGTAGTGCGTCATTAACCATAGCTGGGTGCACGAGTTGCGCGACGTCATGTCCGATCCTATAAAGCCCAGTATGTTTTCGTGACGCAGCAACACGGTGCTAAAAATGTCGTAAAGTGGGATTATAGACAGCTGAATTAAAGGCAAGTTAAGTAACAGGTTTACCTGTAGATTTCTGTTTCGCGTTTCCAGGACTCTTCGTCGCGACTGAAGAATATTTTGACGGCAATGCTCTCGCCGTGCCAATGTCCGCGCCACACTTCGCCGTACTTGCCACGGCCAATGCACTCGATGAGGGTCACCTGTTTAGCCAGCGTGCGTTGCACCAGCAACGGCAAACCGCTGCCTGAACCGGAAGTCACCGAGTGCTGCAGATATTCGCGCAATGTGCTATCCCCTGCGCTGGTGGCGCGCAACAGCTCGTCGTTGACCAGATACGATTCAGGATCCTGTTTGATGCGTGTCGCCGCAAGCCGCTTGCGGTGGCTGCGCCGCATCAGATAAACGGCCATGCCACCCATCAGTGTGATGATCAGGAATGGACCCAAAATAGCAGCCGCCATTTTGCTAATGTTGCTGCTGTCGGCGGTGATCACTGTTGCTACATCGCCGTTGACAAACGGTGGCAGCTCCGGGAATTCTCCGTCATTGCAAAAATCGCTGGCACAGCAGACGACATTTATGAATTTCGCCGTATTGCGCTTGGCGGGTCCGTTGAGCTTATTTTGTCCGTTCTGATTGCAAATCAGCGGCAATTGATCCTGGGACGTTGTGCAGCCGCGCGACACCTGCTCCTGGCCAACGGCATCGCGAGTACGCGATTTCCAGCACTGCAGCGAAAAAGTTTGTTAAATGGTTAAGATTCAACAAATTTATAATCTGTACACTCACCTGTATGGCATTCTGGCAGGTATGGGCGTGCTCGTTGGGATCGAGACAGGGCGGTTCACACGCAAAACACTTTAATCTGTGCATGCAGAAATGTCTGATTAGAATATATGCAAAACAAATCAAAGACACGAACGAGCGTGTGTGTGTATGAGTGCAGGGAGGTAAATGAAAACAGGCGGGCAAATGTTGAAAGCTTTACCTTCTTTTCATGCGTCGCTTACTCTTAACATGTCTCCTATTCAGGAGTGCAGCGTGTGAAAGGGTGAATTAGTTAAAAGTGCGGATTAGAGGGCAGTTAGGCTATAGCAATAAGTTACAACTACAAAACTTTATGATGAGACCGTTTAAATTTTGCGCTATCGCTTTGAATCGCAACTTTTCCAATACTGGAATAAGTCCGGCTCTAATTTGTTGATATGATTTATCAGTAATGTATACTTTATTACCTGGGATGTGTTAACAGGGAGTTTTGTGGTATTGCTGGAAACTCTTTTCCATTGATGTGCGGCGGTAATTCCATGTCCAAATCCTGTTGCTCATCTAGCAAAAGTCCACTTATTTCCGCTGCAAGAACAACACAACAGGAAAATAACAGTTACACACACACATTCTAGAAATACTTAACGCACACATACGCATTTGTGTATACACAAATAATACGCCTGTATGCGTGTGTGTGATTATAAATGCACTTTTATGCTGCGCTCGCCCACATCAGCATTTATAAGCGTTTATATAACGCATAAATTTATGTTTGCGCATTATTTCCATCCCAAGTAATATGCTTAAAGGCAGTTTTGTTATACATTTGCGTTAATACGCGGCGCAATTGGTAAGAACAGTAGCATATGAAAACAAATTGTGACCCAAACACACACAAACAAATAAGCAGCGTAAGCATCATTTTTTCAGCTCAATTTGCCGCTACGAAACTTGTACACTTGGGCTAACAAGCAGCCGTTTGTGATGCATACACTTTATATTACTCTGAGAGACAAATTTTAACACACCTTTTGCATTTTTATATAAAAAAAACGACAACAGAAAAACCAAAAATAAATTTGACTCCATTGCCATTGTTTTTTACCGAACACTAATAGTGCTGTGTTGTCCAACACCAACAGCCATCTATTTACTGCTGTGGTCACCCAAAAGAAATCATTAACATATACAGAATGCTAAGTAACAGTGATTTGGCTGACCATACTGGAAACTGTTATGAAAATACCAAATTCTGTTGTGGCTTTCTATTTAAAACAAGAGTCGTAACAACCTTAAGGTCACACTGAGCCGGTCCTCAGCTTGCTTCGCCTGGAAAAAATTGATCAGCTGCAAAGTTTCTAGAAATTCTGAATAAAACGTCAAAGACAACTCTTCAATAATTAAACAAAAAAACATATTATTAAAAATAAGTTTGTGCTCTTTATAATTCATAAATAATATTGCACACGCGTATATATTTATATATATATATTTTTTAGGTAAGTGATGCCCGTTTGAAAATGTACATGTATGTGTGTGTGTCTGCTTGAAGAAAATGCAGTCTAGAAGCAAGTTCTATTGTTTTTCTAATTGTGCATGCTGTGGAAGCTATCTGACTGGTCGTTGACTTTTCTCATCGTGTTCAAGTTCATGTCGATTGTCAACTGTAACTTGTGCAATTCTCTGTAAGTCCTGTTTAAGTGGGCGTGTGCTAAGAGTCTGCTTAGTTCATTCGGACCGGTTTCATCTTCTGTGGCACACTATATGCAGAAAATCAATCAGTTTTGTTGCAGTTAGAGTCGATATTGATCAAACATCGAATTTTATTTGTATGTGCGCGCAAACAAACACACGTGTGGTCCCCTTGGTCACGTAACTGTAATAATTTTTCCTCATTTTCTTTTGCGCGTGTACATATAAACACGCATATACACGCGCACGCACCGAGGAGCCTAAACATGTGTTTGTTTGTTGTTGTCTTATTACCAAATTGTCCCCTTTTTTTCTTATCATCCGTTGGTCCTTTATTTCTGTATACATAATACGTGTATATACGGTTTGTTTTGACATCTCATCCTGTACGGGGCTGCGCAACGCAAACGCATACATACGTAAATATACAGAACATCGCTAAACAAAAACAATGTCGACGGCTGACACAAACAATTGAGGGCAAGTGGTTGGTTAGCGCTGCCTCTGCTTATCTATCGTCTCCCTCTTCACACTGCCCCATCACATCAGCATGCGGCCTCCTATGTGCTCAAAGGCATTTGCCGGCGTTCTTGCTCATTCGTAAAAGTTCGCTCGCGCCGCAAACATCGACACACACACAAACAGTGAAATACGAAACAACGGCCACAACAAAACGCAAACTACGCAGTACGTTTATTATTTTCGCTCAATAATAAAAAGTTTTGGCTCACTGCGTGTTTTGCTATTCTGTCTGTCTGTATTTCCTGTCTTCGCATTGCCTTGTTACATAATCCATGTAATTATACATTTCGCTGTGCCAAATTAAAAACAAACAAAAAAACAACAATGCAGCCGGCAAATTGTGCAGAGAGAGTGCGGGTGCAAATGAGCAAAAGAGAGCGAGAGAGGGAGCGCTGCGGTGAATTGGCTGGTATAATTTTGCATTTAATTTAAATATATATATATATATATATATAAATATGTATATATAGTTCTTGGGGGATTATCAATAAGTTGCGCATTTCAAACCTACGACAATTGAGCGATAAGCGACATATCGATTGTGCCCATTTGTCAGTTTGTGTGTGTTTGAGTGCGTACGTCACAATACGGCTTCTATAGAAAATCAATTTTGAGTGTTATTGCATCAGCTGTCAAACGATAAATGACCCTCTTTTTTACTTATTTCTCTTTGCAGAACCAATTAAAACCAAACAGCAACAAGAAATTTTAACTTGCATTTTGTACGGCTACGTGTTCCTTACTAACGGTAAAATTATTAAAAATAGTGCAACAAGTGTTTTAAAGAGAGCTTTTTCTATAATTGTGAGCGTGCCAGTGAGAGTGAGAAGAAATCAGTGATATTGAGAGTGCAAGTTTAAGCATTTGAAGCTATGTCCGCTTCCACACGCAATAAACACTCAAAGATCCATGGTAATGACAAGGTTGATATAACCACGGATGAGTTTGAACGCATTCGTCAGGCTTTAAGCAACGAAGAGTTTCGCAAATTGTTTTTCGACTACGTTGATGAAATTCAAGATCCCGAAAATCGCAAAATCTACGAACAGGAGATTACGCAGCTTGAAAAGGAACGCGGCGTCGATGTCACCTTTATACATCCCCAGCCGGGCTTCGTGGTAAAAACGTCCATCGACGGCGAGCTCAAGTGTTTCATCAATATTGCCAGCTCAACGGTTGTGGAGCGGCCCAACAATGAAGTTTCAGTCAATTCCCAAACTGGGCAGAGGGGCCTCAGCTGGTCCATACCTATGGCGCAAACACCGCCACGCGACGACATAGATGCTAATAACAAGCACTGCAAGGTATTTGACGTTGTTTTTCATCCGGATGCACTGCATCTGGGAAAGCGCAATGCGCAATTTCGCCAATGCCTCGTAGACACCGCCCTGGACGGTGTGGAGCGAGAGTTTAAGGTGAATCTGGATCGTGCCAATCTCAAGTTTCCCAAGCTCGACTACAAGGGCGTGGCGCATCCCACTGTGCTGCGTAAGCTATCCAAAGATGCCACGGCCGAGGAGCAGGAACCGCATCCCTTGGAGCATATGTACCCCAAGAAGCCGGAGGCCAATGCCGGCCAGCCCAAGTTGCTGCCCGTTAAGACTAAAGTTACGCCCGCGCCAACATTTGCGGTGCCCAAGTACAGCATCAAGCACAGCCACGAAGTGGACTTGGCCGAGTACACGGACGAGCTGGATGCCAAGCTGCAGGTGACTATGCCACGTGCTCTTGTCGTCGAAATCGAATTGCCGCTGCTCAACTCCACTGCCGACTGTCATCTGGATGTGACGGAGAAGTCAGTTTATCTGCTCAGCGAGCGTCAGGGCGCCAAGTACCGACTGAAGCTGGATCTGCCCTACACCGTGAACGACAAGGCGGGCAACGCTTGCTTCGATACCGAGCACCGGCGGTTGTGCATCACGCTGCCCGTGGTGCGCACCACAGCACGCCAACAGCGCAATATGCACGACACTGTGCGCACGCTCAGCCGCGAGGATAGTGGTGTGGAGCTTAACTCCACTCAGAGCGAGTCTCCGGCCGAGGACGAAGCCGATGGCCCAGCCATCGTTGAGCTAAGCTCAGAGGACCACGACGATGACTCCAATACATGTAAGTAGCTAATCGCATATCAGTTTTATAGACCACACCGTTTTTATTGGTACCTTCATTTTCACCTATCAGTCCCACCCTTTGTCGCTGTTTCGCCCCGTGCATTCCTCAAGAGCAACATGCACTACCAGCTGCCCGCCAAGTTTACCTGCAGCATACTGGACAATGTGCTGGCCTTTGTGCTGCACGTGGCTAATGTGCAGCCGGATTCCGTGCAGAAACTGCAGCAGGCGCGCAGCCTCCATCTCCAATTCGCCTCCATGGGAAGTGGCTATTACCCCACCCATTATGCGTTCCTAATGCAACTGCCCGACGGGCTAGAGCCACAGCTGAGCATCGAGCATGTTGAAGTTGATGCCGCCGATCAAAATGTGGTCTTGAGGCTATATATGAATGAGCCCTGCATGTTGTTGACTAGCTATCTGGCCGGACCCGATAGCAATGATCTCAAAGAGTATCCAATATTTGGTCACTACAACAACATCAATGAGATAGATAATGAGAGTGTGAGCTGTGATTCGGCTTCGGAGAAATCGCTGAGTATTAGCATGCAGCACAAAGAAGCGGAACAGGCAATGGAGGTGATTATTATGCAACAAGATCCCGTTGATTCACAAGAGAGTCTAGAGCGGCAGCACCAAGAACAGCAAGAGCTGCAACAACAGCATCAGCAGAAGAAACTAAACAAGAAGCAGCGCAAGCGCAACAAGAAACAACGTTCGCTCTCGGAGTCCGCATGTGAGGATCTCAAGGCGGCACAAGAACACCTAGAGCAGCAGCATCAGCAAAAGCAGCAGTATCAGGAGAAGCGAAAGCAGCAGCAAGAACTAGAGGTAGAGAAAACAACGCCGGAGCTTTTAAAGAACGTTTCTCAGCCGATGGCCACTTTGAAGTTGCCACAGCGCAAGCAGCGCAGCTACTCGGAGTGCAATGAGAGCAGCAGCAGCAGCGTGCAACGCAGCATATTGAAGCGCTTCAGTCGGTATGGACCACGTCCCTCCATCTCTGATAGTTGCTCATCAATAGATGACTGCTCGTCCACGTATTCATGCTCGGTGGATGCAGGATCTGGCATGGGTTTCTCACAATCGTTTGGTGGCATACCCGAGGAGCATGGCGCCGGAGACGACGACAGTCTCTCGGAGAGCTGCAAAAAGACTGTTAGATTTAATGATAACATCATGAAGCAAGTTTTCAGGTGCGTCTAAAAATAAAGATAACCCATTCCAATTGTGGGCAATTCGGTCTAATTGAATTTCGCATCTCTATTTTTAGGCTCGACTCGAGCATACTGGGCCAACGGAAGAAGAATCAAAAGCGTCGTGATTGCAAATTGCGCGCCCAACAGCGACGCCTCAGCGAGGGTGATTCCGTTGATTACGAGGAGGAGGATCATCACGACAATGGCCAGCAGCCCGCCCACAAGGTAAACTTGTGATTTGCGACAGCTCGTTAATTTGACGATTGCAGCTAATTGAATTAGTGGTAGACGCAAATATTGATTGTATAGTCAGAGTGTTAAAAATCCATTGTAATTTTTTTAAACGCATCTAGTCCGAGTTAGTTCGAATCTATTGTATTGCTCTTTTGGATGGTGGAAATTTGTGCTTAGTCTTGGACGCGTGTGAGCTAGCGAATTGCGAATTAGATCGCAAGTAAATACAATAATTGAAACTAAGCAAACAGACAGCCAAGTAATTTCCAGTTTGTCGCGGTGCTATTGCGATTTAACTTAAATCAGCGAGCGTCAACCTAACGCTTAACTGGTGATTAAATGAAGGTCAAACGCTGAGTGATAACAAGGGATGTGATATAACTACAATACTTTTGTTTGTCTTTGCAATTCGTGTGTAATTTAAGTAAATATGTTATTGTTTGATAAACTCTTATAGTTACTATGCTAAGTTTGATGATAATTGCTTACTGCTGATTGACATAGCATGTAAAAATGTTGGTGAAATCTGCTTTAGACAACTTCTAACGCATCTTTTTTTTACATTTTTTCCAGACCGCTGCCAATGCACAGTATTTCAAGCAGCATAACAACAATCGTCATAACAAGGAGAACAAGAAACAGTCGCTGCACGATAGCGGCCTGGACTTGACCAATGGATCCATTAACAACAACAATATCAATCATAGCAACGAAAATGAAACTAAACGTAATGAGGCTGATGCCAAGAATGCTATGATGTTTGAAATGGACGACGACGATGATGATGAAGAGGATATGTAAGGAGCAACTGGAGTGCTCCATAAGCCAACTGTGCGTGTGTTATTTCTCGAGGCAGGTTTTCAAAAGAATTTTTGAAGCTACTTTTATTGTACTATTTTTTTAACGAACGTTTATAAATGTGAACGATAAACGTTGTTTATCAGCAAATACGCGCTCAATTTAATAACCATATACAATTGCAAATTGTTTAGGTACACATATATATAAATATATACTAATAATAAATGATAAATCAGGGCAAACAACAAAATCAAAAAGAACAAAAATTCACCTATGTACATGGTTATATACATACATACATATTAATTGTTATTTATATTTGGTTAAACACATTGGAAAAAATTGTTAAATTGCAACGTTCTCGTAATACTATTTTAGATTATACAAACGCATTACCATTTGAATATTATACACACACACCAACATACAAAAATATACATATTAAATGCAAAAACAAACAAAATCACTTATTTAAACAATTCAACCAAACGATATCAATAGTTAACAATGCATATATGCTATAAACGTATTAGATTTACACACACTCAACGACACACACATGCATACGTAGTGTCTAAGCTATTTACATATATATATATATAGATATATACTGGCTGCCGACAGTGAATGTTGTACGTGTAGTATTTTAACTTTTTATAAACAGCCAAGTTAAATATACATAACAAAAAATACATATGTACAAGTAATTCAAATCGAAATCAATCAGAATCGCTCTTCCAGCTGCTTGCGTATGTGTGGAATTTGCTGAAGTTCTCGTCGCTTCACTTCCAACACATACAGCACGGGGCAGTCCAAGGAGCCGCACTGCAGCTCCCCCAACCGGCCGCAGCAGGCCTGGCATATCTGTTGGGTCAATCTGTAGCCACGCTCCAGCTGCGCCAGTTTGGCCTGGAGCGTGACGACGCACTTGCTGGCGTTACGGGCACAATCCGCGCAGATACCAGCCTTGGTCTGTCGGCCGCATTCAATGATGCAGTTGGTCGTCGAGAAGTATTGCGATATGGTGGACTTGGCGTTGCCGCGATTCATCAGCTCACCGGCCGTGCACATGGCGGGCGTCATGAGCAGCTTGCGCGGCAAATTGCTGAACCTGAGTTAAGATAAGGATTAATCCTGGCATCGCAGCAGATTCACTTGCTTACCAATCGTTCACATCGGCGCCTATCAGCAACAAACAGCGATTGAGTGGCGGTATTATGGCCTTGGTTATATAGTAGATCGCGTTGATCTTGTAGCCCTCGTTGGCCAAGACATCGTGGGGACTGCGCACCAGACGTATCAGCTGCACACCCGGCGGTCCATTGATGATAATAAAGGGCACGCGCTCACCGCGACGCGGCACTCGCCTGGGATCCTTCTGCATCCATTTGCTGTGTTCCGAAATAAAGGGTATTCAAAATGGAGGCGAAGTATTAAAAAATCTTTTGCTTACCGCGTCATCGCCAGCGCTGGCACACAGGCTGTGGGCTTATAGCCATTTAGTCCCCGAAACTCCTTGGCAAAGATGAGATCCTGCAGATTAGCGCGACCGGACAGTAGCTTGGTGAACTGCCGGCATACGTACTGCTTGATCTGACTTACGTCCGCCGTTTCGAAGAGCAGACGCAGCACCTTCTCCAGCATTTTGGCTACCGCAGGACAGCCGTCGCGACGCACCGTCTCAATGCCCTTGGCCTCGTAGACAGGCATCAGCTGCTCGGGCGTCTCGTACATGTAGCCCACGTAGCGCTTCTTGGTCTGCAGTATGCACGGTTGATAGACTTTCTCCAGCTTCAGCTTGACCGGATGCGGATTCATTTCGGTCACCGCCTGTGCGATTTCTTCGCCTATGCGAAAGGCCTCGGTACGATCGCGTCCCGGCACCAGCACAAACATCGAATCCGTATCGCCGTAGACAACGCGCACATTCCACTTCTTGTTGGTCTCCACCATTTTGATGGCACGCTCCAGTGTCTCGCGGCCCTTGGACACCACCGAATCGCCCACCTCAACGGCGGGCATGCGACCACTGAAATTAGCGGCCGTGTAGCCGTAAGTTACGTTAGCCATCAGCTTTAGACCCAGCTGGCGCGAGTGCAGCACGCGCTGCAGCGCGGAGCTGTCGCGATGCAGCTTCATTGACTGCTTGACCATCTGGCGCGTGTCCAGGATTTCGGTCAGCATGCGCGGGAGGATGCCCTCGCGGACCTCTCGCTTTACATAGACGACGCCGCAGGGCGAGATCGTGACCAGATCCCGTTCGAGCAGCTGTTGCAGCAATTGCCGCGAGACGCGCAGCTGCGAGGCGCCAAACTCGAAGGCGCCGCTGTTGCCCAAATGCTCCACCCGGCCCAGGCAAGTGGAGAAACAATAGTTGTAGGCAATGATCATGCTCGGATAAAGACTCTGAAAGTCCAGCACGATGACCGGATCCGCATAGAAACGTGACTCCGGCTCCATGATGAGCGCCAGATACTCCGGCGCACGCATGTGGGCGCGTTGCTGCACGCTCGGCGATAGCGGTACCAGATTCTTGGGCTTGGCAATACTGTGGGAGGGATAACGGCAAGTTATTAAAGTAGGTTGTGGTGTAATCCATTACTCACCGCAGCATCATGCTTTCCACGCGAAACTGGGAGCCGCGTGAAAGCACCTCATAGAACTGAATGCCAATCAGCTTGGCCATCTCACTGGTGCGTCCCAGCAGATCCAGTTGATCGAGCAGCGCCAGCGTGCCGCGCACACGTTCCAAGTAGAACTCCAGCACGATCCAGCGCGTGCAGGGTGAGGAGTACCAATCGGTCAGGGCACGCGGACTGTGCCAGGGACAGCGCTTGTGCAGAATGTGATACATGACATTCTCGAAGGTGTACGAGGTGAGCGCGATTTCGGAACGCATCAGGCGCCACACATCCAGCAAGATGCGGCCACAGAGCTTCATCTCCACATCGAGATCTGTGAAGGATTCACGATCCTCGTCCACAAAGTCGCGAACCTTTTGCGAGGGCACACGAGATAAAAGCGGCGCAATATTGAAGCACAAGTGTTTGGCCCGGTCGATGATATAGCCCCAGGAGCTCATTTCGATCTCGTAGCCAGCATAGATATCTGCATCCCAGCGAGTGCAGAGTGCAAGCAGCGCTTCCAGCGCCTGCGCCTCGCTCTGCACCACCTCCACCGCAATGTCTGCGTCCAGTCCGTGGATTCGACCCTCGGCGACCAGATCCTGGGCATCGCTGACAATAATGTAGCCGCAGGCTTTGCTGGGCAACGACTGCTCCGCATCTGCGGCTGGTGGCAAACTGTGTTCGATGGCATAGAAGACGCAGCGTATTTCATCGTGCAGCGGATCTGGCTGCAGTTCCCCACGCGTGGGCACAAAGAGCTCTAATGTCATGGTGGTCAAATAGTTGCACTGGAAGAAAGCAAATTTAGGATATGACAGCTGAATATTTGATTGCCATTTGGCACCCACCTCAATATCTGCTTTGGCTTGCTGCAGATTCTCCAGATTAACCTTAAAGCCAAATGTATTGTCCAGTGTCGCATTGGTGAGGCCAAAGCTGAGGTCGTGACTGTTCCGCCCGCTGCTCACGCTCTCCAGTTGCCGTACAAACGAACTGCGCTCGAGTGCATCCAAAGCGGCGCTGCTGGCGGCACTCTGTTCACTTGACTGACTACTGGTGGGCTGCTCATCCGCCGCAGCCTGAAATTGGAGCTTTGTGCCGCGCCTGCTGCGCAACTTGCTGCTGAGTGGTGTTCCCTTGGTCAGCTGTTTGGTTGCGCCCGCAAGTTGTGGCGTTGCTGGCGTCTGTGACATCGGAGTCAGCGTTAGACCACTGCAATCGAGGTCACCATCCTCATCAGCACTGCCTCCGCTGTTGCCATCGCTTTCGATTAACATCATGGTGATCTTCTGGCGCTTGATTTTAATGGGACTGTCCACATCGTTGCCCTGAACACGTTCCGCCTGTTCTCCTTGTCGCTGCCTCAGCAGCTCCCGGGCCTTTAGCCAGACCTTGGCATCCTGTTTGCTGGGAGCGCTCAGCGCTGGCTCGATGACCAGGCGCTGCTCGCTGCTGCAATACTCGCGCACCTGCTGCTCGCTGCGATAGCGCTGCAACATGGCTGGCCCGCCAATATCCACTAGTTGCCTGCGACGCCAGGCAGCCAGACCCCGATTGCTGTCCAGTACAGCGCTTTGGAAGGCCTCCAGATCGTTGAGCTTGTTGCCTGGTATGCGCAGCACCAGAAAGCCCACCTCAGTCATTTTGCTCACATCGGCGGGATTGCTATAGAAGGGCTGCTGGAACACATACTCCGGTATGTCCAGTTTGCGGCAGCTGTGCAGCACCTCCTCATAGCTGGGCGGCAACTCCAGCGGCGCTATCACACATGTGTTAGGATCTGTGGAATTGCTAGGCTTGGCTGGTAATTTAAGCTGTGATAGCGGCTGTGGACTTGCCAAATCATCGCTGAACACGGACGGGCTGTTTATAATCAACGAGTGCTCATAGAAACTCTTCATCAGCTCTGGTGTATTGCAGTCTATGTCCTGTGGACTGCATTGTGGCGTTTTAATAGCTTCACTTGCAGCTTTTTCCTGTACATCCTTTTGTGAGTTTGGCGTAGCAATCGCTGGCGCTTGACTTGCTATTTTATTCGCTGGTGTAATATTTATGGGACTTGCTGGAGTTGGAGTGCGATTTATTGGACTTGCTGGAATTGGATCAACAGTGTCTATCCATTTACTTGCTGGAGTGTGGTTAATTGTACTCGCCGGCTTTTGACATTCAACACGTGCTGCCATTTTAGCCGCTGGCTTTTTGCTCGTTGGCGTCGCCTGCTTGGCCAGCAGCGAGTCACGAAAGCTGCGCCTCAAACGTCTTAAATTGGGCGTCTTACGCAGCTTGAGCACAGATCTATCGCTCTCCGTATCGGATACAATTGCCTCATCATCACTGGTTGCGGCGGGCGAATCCTCAGCCTTGTTAATCGTGGCCAAAATGGGCTCTGGTTTAGCTACAACTGGCGGATCTTCAATCTGTTTGGGTTTGTTTCGTGCACTGCGACGCGGTTTCTTCTCTTCCACCGAAGTCTCAGATGTGGCTGTTGTATTTGCTTTGTCCGTGAAGATCTCTGAAATGCGCGCATTTTTCTGTCGTGGCGTCAGAACGCATGTGATGTGGGTTTTGTCCAAGTCCCGCGTGCGGTTGCGCGTGCTGCGTCGTAGGGGAGTGCTGAAAAGAAGGAAGTTACTTAATGGACTGCAAGTATTTTTATGAGATAACCTACGCTTCATCTCGAAATAGTGCTGCGTTGGACATATCAGTGACCGGCGCGGCGTACATGCTTTTGCGTCGCAGCTCCGACATGGCCAGCTTCTTGCGCAGCGGTAAATCAGCACTGCAAAAGAGAAATGTATAGATTTTAGTAAAGGCTAGTTATGTAAGGATTGTATAGATACCTTCTTACGCCTGTCTCAAGTTGCTGGCTGAGACACGTCTTGACGGCGCTGCTCGCTGGCAGCGCAGCTGCTGCCTCTGCTTGCTCTACAAAGGCAATTGTTATTCGAGGAACTTTAGTTTCAAAGACGTCGCACTTACTTTGCGCAGATCGGCTGGTGATGGTGAGCGGCAGCGGTGCATATTTCTTGGCCGCACTGGACTTGGGTGTGCGCGGCTGCTGCATGCTAATGCGACTTTTGGGCGTTGTGGGCGTGCGCGGCGGACTTCGTTGTCCCCCTTTAGACTTCTGCTTGGTGGGCGTACGGGGCAGCCGATCGTCGGCGCCATCGACTTGAGGCATTTTCAGCTGCTCACTATGCTGCGACTTGGGTTGACTCTGGGTAAGCTTAAGCAACAGCTCGTCAATGTCATCCAGTGCAATGGAAAAGTCGTGTACGTTGCCCGCGGTGTTGTCCCCGTCCGAGTTGCCGCTGTCGTCATCGGAAAGAGGCTGCTGTGCGGCAGCGGCTGCCGTCTGCTTGTCCAACAACTCAGGCGTTAGTTCAACTAAAGGCAAAGGCATTTTATAATGAATTATTGTTTAGGGTCAGTATTAATCAAAGGTTACATTGCTTATGCTGCTGTGAGAGCGGCGCCAGCGTGCTGTCCAAATCGATGTGCGATTCATTTGCGCTCTGCTCCTCCAGCTGCTGCAGCACATCGAGCAGTTCCAGATCCTCCTCGCGCACTATTTGAACAGAGTTTCACAAATGTTTGCTTGATAGTATGAATACAATACGCTTACAGGTAGCATCATGTGGCATTGGACCCTGTGTTTGTATAAGCTGCTCATCGATCAGTGTTTCATCGAGGAACGCAGCCTCATCACTGCCCACAACCAGCTCCACGCTTTGCAGACTACTGCTGCCTGACAAATGATTTTGTATAACAGAGGCGTTCATTAGCTGCTGCCCTGCTTCCTGGCTGCATTCGTCGGGATACACCGAGTTGACCAACAGCTTTTGCAGATTAAATTGTCGACGCTGCTCCTTTGCACTGGTCTGCAGTGTGACATTTACATTGCTAATCTGTGTCTGATCTGCAAGAGTCTGATCGCCGCTTAAAGTTTGCTCCAAGGATATCAGCTTGCTCTCCAGAGCTGCGCGATAAAAGGTATCACTTTCGGCAATTTCCACATTTGGACGCTCCTGTGTGGGTGGAACTTGCAGCGCAGGCAGCTGCAAAGGGCGCAGCTTAATCAGTAAAAGGACAACAGCAGAAGGTATGTAAAGAGTTACCGCATTTAGTTTCTGACTATCAGCGCCAAAGCTTTGCGCCAGTTTCTGGCGCCGCACATGTTCGTCATGCCAAATGGCCTCAATGCCGGGATTTGTGTGCGTCGAGTTGCTTTTGGTGACCAACTGAAAGCGATTCAGTATGAAATTGGAACTTATATCAACCTCCAAGGGGCTACAGGCCATCTTCTTAACAGTCGTGGTGTCCAGTAGCTGCTGCGGCTTCACATTTGCATAGGGCACAGCTGGAAAAGAAGAGGCGTGGTTTAACTTCTAGTCTGCTTTATATCTTGAGCCAGCACATACCATCCTCATCCGTGTGCCTGCGAAACTTGACCACCTCGAGCGGCACATGCAGATAACTCATGCCGTACAAATTGTAATCAATCATAAATTGTAGAATGTAGGGTACATGCGATTCGTGGGGATTGAAATTCCTGTTCAGTATTGCGCCGCTTTGCAGCAAGTTTGCAGCGCGGCGCACAAAGCGCGGATTGAACATGAAGATCTTGAAAAACTGATGCTCAGTGCGATGGTAGCCATAGAAGGGACTAGAAAAGAATACAGATGAAAATGAGTTCTAGTTATGGATATATTAGGACATACTTACATGCCCTTTACCAGTTGTATTTTAAAGACATGCTGTGCATTGGAATTGCCCTGGCCCAAGGATATATTGATGGCCTTGTCCAGATTCATTGCTATTTGCAATATGCCCCGTTCCACAGTTTCAAAGTGCCTCCGATCGTAGGGTATATAAAAGTAGGGGAAGACGCCGTGCACATGCATACAACACTTTTGGCCATTGCCATTGGCGCCAAAAATGCGCACAATGGGCACCTGTTGACCACAATTTCAATCATTACTCAGGTTGTTTAAAATTCTCTTTAATATCCTGTTATTTACGCGTTTTATTTCCTTGCCGCGCAACTCGGAGTAAGCGGGATCCAGGCCAAAAACCGGCTTTTCCATATAAAAATCGGCAATGACCAGCCGTAAGGAGTAAATGCCGTCTACACTGGTCATTTTGTGTTAGTTGTTTTTTACAGAAACATGCAAAATTCTTAAAAAACCGGGAGGCGCTTTTAAAATCAACTTCTTCACTTGGACAAATGATAAATACCAGGGCTGGCGAATTGCGGCAAGGCAACATTGTGAAATTCGGAAATGACTCGTTACAAGTAATCGTGGGTACTACAATTCAAATTGCATGGCGCGCATATACTGATTATAGAAAGGGCTGGCGAAAACGTTATGGCAACGCTAAATAAAATACTAGTGACAAGGGGAAGTAACAAAATTCAAACTGTTGGCGCGCTTAAAGCTTAAAAATATTCTAATAATTTTAATTAAAAGTAGGTTAGTAAGTAACTGAAGAAAAAGGAAATAAGTAAATTAAGCTAGCTCAACTTGTAGCTAAACTTATATAAGCAAATTGTAGTAGACCAAACTTAAAGCAATTTTAATTAAGCCCAATACAATGCCCTAGACTCGGATGTTTGCAGTTCATTGTTATTATCTTTGGAGCAGCCGCTCAATAACTACGATTGTCGCATAAAAGTCCCCTGGTACGTGATCGGCTTGTGATCATGCCAATCAAGAAGACCATAAGGAAATGTACCTAGTGGGATTCCCTTACCTGACAAAGACAGACTTTGGGTGTATATAAAGTGGGTGCAACGCGGAATTGTCTTATCAGTTCTGATTGCTATCTGAAGTATCCAACTTGCAATGAAGCTCATCGTGTGCCTTGGCGTTCTAGTGATTCTGGCTTTGGTTCAGGCGCAGCCTGTGGAAGAGGAACAGATCGATGTACAGCAGAAGGAGCAGCTGGTGGATCCTGCAGATGACGCACCCAAGGTTCACCAACGCCAAAAGCGAGCCACCTGCGATCTGTTGAGCTTCTGGAATGTGAAGAACACAGCCTGTGCGGCCCATTGCTTAACCAAGGGCTTCAAGGGCGGCTATTGCAACAATAAATCAGTTTGCGTTTGCCGCCGCTAGATGGCGCAGTCGAAATGAATTTGCGTTTACAAAAATAAAATAGATCATTATCAGTAAAGTAGTATATATATATTTATTTATTGCTTCAACGAGCCGCCTAACTGAGTTTCCTTTCAATGATTTGTTATCGTTGTTGTTGTTGGTGTACAGCTGTGGAAAGGCTGACCTTACAAATTGCATTCGTTATATAAATGTTGTTATGAAAAAAATTGATTAGGATTAGCTAACAAATTGAATGGCGATTGTGCAAAAAATTTGCTAATTGTAAAAATTTGTAACATGCATTTTGTTAATTTTTGTTTAACTAGAGTTTGGTTTTCGTTTTTTTTTTTCAATATAAGTTAAGTATAAAATTTGTTAATCAACCGTCATATGTATAATTATTCGATTCCTTCATATATATATATATATATTTTTGTATATATAAATTTGTTTTATTGATTTATGTAAGTACTAAGTTAACTTGATTAGAATTAGTTTTAAGTATGTATGAAATATTCATATACATACATATTAAATATATATAGATATACAGATGTATATATTTTAATTGAGAAAATTGTGGTATTATAATGCATATCAAATATCAAATTTGTTGTTGTTTTTGTTTCCCTTAATAATTTCATGTTAAACAATTTGTTTATTAGTAAAAAAGAGTTAAGAACATAGCACAGTTTTTTTTCTTGTTGTTTTCGTTTTGTTTTTCACGTATTAAAAGCTCCATAAATTAGAGTTTCATAAAGAGTATATATAATATATAAGAGAATATATAATATATAAGTATAGTATGTAAATATATATATGTGTATATATATATTTAGGTTCATATAAGAGGCAAGCGGAGTTTCAATTTTGTTTAGCTTCATGCACGCTTGTAAAGATTTTGTTTTTGGCCAAATCACAGGAGAATTAGAATTAGATTAAATCAACATAGTTATACAAAAGTCAAGGTCAAGGAGCGAGAGTTTAACAGATATTATATATAGCATAACATACCACAACAAACACACAGACATACTCACTCACACACGCTCACATACACATTCTGTTTAATTATGAAATTAGTTTTAAAGCTTATGAACACACACGATTCTTTGTGCTTGGCCAACTTGTTGCTTTTGCTTAAACTTTAGTGTTGGGCCTCTTATTTTGATTAACGTTTAAATAGTTGGTTGTATATAAGATTGCATTTGATTTGATTTCGAGATTGAACATTTGAATTGAAAAAAGCAAGTTTCAAGTTTGTTGATTGATTAAAAAAGAACGCTCAACTTGTTTGCTTTATTTGCTATTTGCTTTTTCACTTCAATATTAACGTAGTTGTTGCTTTGTTTGCTTCAATTCTTGACGTGTATATATCATTTGTTGTATAATAAATTATGACTATATATGTATATATATATTGTAAGAAGTATGTAAGTAGGAGGCGCATAATTTTCAATATTCTCTCTCCCTCTTTCGCCTATATACATATATATGGCAATTCGTATTTGCGTTTTCCTTTGCTTTACTTTACTTTACTTTACGACTTAGAGATACAACTTTTAAAAAATTGTGTTAAATTTTTTTTTTTTGTTTTTTTTTTTGTTTTCTTTTAGAAAATGTGATATTATTTGTTTTTAGGAGCATTTAAAGCGAGTGATTTGAAATTGGCTCACCGGCAGCTGTGTAAATATTTTGTTTTGTTTTGTTATTTTTATGAACTCACAGCTTTGATAACAATACGAAAATAAAATTACAAAAGTGAACAATTAAGTTAAAGAAGAGAGAAAACATACAATATGTATAAAAAATAAATAGTAACTAGTGAAAAATATTTGCATTATGCATATATATATATATATGTATGTGTGTGTGTATATATAAAAAGAAGTACACGTTACTCGTTAACCTATCCGACTGCAGCTTCATTCTCAGCGTTAGCCTCCATTCCGTTTTTAAACATCAACAACCATCTTCTTGTGTATATCCGTATTGCCCACAACCGAACAGAACTCGTCGAAGGAGATTTTGCCATCCTCGTCCTTGTCCGCGAATCCGATTGTCTTGTCCACAATTTGTTGCAGTTGCGTGTCTTTCAAATTGTTGCCAACCATCATTTTCAGTACCTATAATTAAGGAGCATTGATTAAACTGAATTTGAATTTGTAATTGGATTGGATCTCACCTGGAACAACTCGCCGTTTGAAATGTAACCGTCGTTGTCCATGTCGTAGATGCGAAAGGCGAAACGCAGCTTCGACAGCTTGTCACCCTTGACGCTGAACTGCGATACGCCCTGGATGAACTCCTTGAAGTCCACCTCGCCGTTGCCGTCCGCATCGAAAATGTCGATGACGCGCTGCACCAGCGGATTCTGTTGCAGCTCCGGCAGCGACATAAACTCGTCCACGCTCAGCGCGCCCGAGTTGTCCAAATCCAGTTTGCGGAAACGTTTGCCCAGACGACGTATCTCATCCGCGTCGACTGTACGCAACGAAATTCAAACAGGACAATATTTAAGTATTTTTTTATTATAATTATTTTAATTTTTTTTTTTTTTTTTGTTGCACACAAGGTGATTTCATAAGCTAATTATTCGAGTTGGGCCTGTGCTGTTTACATAGAATGTGACCGTTTTATTTTTAGACCACCCTCCGCCACAGATGACAATGAAAATGTTATATTGATATTTGCACAGTGCATTAGTGTCGATCAAAAAGGCGGCAAATTAAGCGTGAATGACACGTATTAGTACACAGAACATTAATTAAAGCGCAGTCATATATCTTATTGATATATATTAATTAATTTTTCTTTAAATTCAACTGTTATCTCAAAAGTATCAAATTAAACTAGTTCGAATGAACTATAAACAATCCAATGTGATTAAATTCTGCCGTTCGACCGTGTCACTATGGCCATCCCGCTCTAACATAAAGTCAAAATACATGACACCTCACTCCAACTGGAACATCACAGCGTATAAGTGTCATACCAGCATTCCAACTTATATTACATAACCAGTAAGTGTCATGCCAGTATAAGTTTGATTCAAACTGGAATTCTAAAAAGCATAACACGTATTCCAATAGGTAATTTCTGCCGAAACCTGCTGCTGTGTTTTTTATTATTCAAATAGGTTAACATTACATTTTGGCACTTCACTGACACATAATTCGAACAAGTTTACGGTTAGACAAATCACAGCACTTATAACGGTCATGCCCGCATTTAACATATTCCAATAAGAAACGTACGAAACAAACAAGTGTCATGCCAACATCACTCACATTCCAATAGCAACAACTAACAAGTGTCAACCCAGCACTATTCACATTCCCATTGGGTGCTGCTGGACAAACAAGAGCAAACTTAGGCAAATAACTGTGTGTAAATATGCGACATGCAGTGCAACTGTAAATTGCTGGCCCGAAAATGACGCTACACGCGTTCGCCGTGTCCACACATAATTAACTTTATGGCTACGTGCATTAATATGCATATTCATAAGCTAGCTGGCCGAGTTCCAATCAGACGACATTGACTGTGGAAAACTTTTACTTACAATTCGAGCACATTTCCATTGGCAGCGACGTTTCATTTCCCTGCAATGCACAAATAAAGTTGTTGCCTAATTAGCAAAGTTTCAAAAAGCAATAAAATAAATATAAATACTTTAGACGTGCTCTATAAATACAAAAACCAATAAAAGTTGCGTATTTTCATGCACCTATTTTTTTTCCAATTGCCCAAATTGAGTTATATTAAAATCGAAAATTCCTTACCATTTTATGTGCGTGTTTTGCCTTTCCTTGGTAGCTAAAAATGTGCGTGTGTGCGTAAACAGCAGCGACTAGACGACCTTTTTTTGGGCAATTTAATAAAAGATTTGAGTTTTTCTTCTTTTCGTTGCTTTTTTGGCGACTGCGACAGCGACACACTTTTGTACACAATGGCGTCTGACCATTCGCAGTTGACGCGCACACGCAATCAGCTGATGGGCTGGCAGTGTGACCAGCGCATGACAATTGCACTTTGCTAATTGACATGCAGTTGCCTTAAGCTGTATTTGATTATGCCTAGTTGGACCACGTCAGTTGGTATTCTTTTAGAGCCACGCAAAAGGCTACGTTTTAACGCAATTGAGAGCTAACAGCACTGCAAACGCAATGTTGTTTAACAGCTAAGGCAGTTATCGATTGTTTTACTTTACCGATTTAATAACGTTTTTTTTAATTCAAAACAGGTTCTTTGTTCTTTTTGTCAACGCCTAAAATTGTAAACAATTGGATGTTGATACAATGACAAAATGCAAGGCAAACTGATAAATGAAAATTAAAAGAATAAACAATTTTAAGGCGAACAGATGCTGTAATATTATTGTTAAGAAATATTTAATGCATGACCCACAAATATTGTAAATCAATCAGGTCATACTACATTATACACACTATACATTCATTTACATAAATTCTTCAGCCTATAAACAGCAGTTCTAATTGCCATAACTAAAAAGCATTTATTGGTAATAATATGTTAATATAAGACAATGTAAATTGGATTGCCCTTTCGATAAATGTTCCGCGCATTTTGCGATTGAAAGCGAAAACTCAGCTAGCTGGCGGTTTGCCCCACTGAAGGGAATTGCGGCTACAGTTGTAGAGCTTCCCCCAAGCCATTCTGTGGGCTGTGGGTTTGCTGTCTATGTGCGGAACTGCGCGTAGCTCGCAGTGTCTTCCAGCAGTCAGATAGCATTAACTGCCTATTGCCGTCTTATTATCATTATTATAGCCATGTGGCACCAAATGAATCTCATTACGCGCGCGACGCGCCAAGCGAACAGTCGTCAGTCAAACTCGATTCCATCCTCGCACTCTTCTTAGCCATGTCGCAGAGCATCAGGTACGGCTATTCGGATGCCAATGGAGCGGCAGTTGTGCGGCGCAAGGTGGCCATTGTGGGCGCGGGTCTGGTAAGTGTTTGCTCAGCGTCTACGCGTGCGTCTTATCAGCGATGCTCAGCAACGCCAGACACGGGGATTAGGTTGCCCAAACTTATTCGGGTCAATCAAGCCATAAAAGCACAACGTTGATCTCAGCAAACTCAAACCACATTGTTTAAGATAGTAAAAAAAGTAAAGAGTTTAAGCCAAGGCTAATTGCTATTTATGGTAGAGGATGTGGTTAATGGAAGCTGCCGCTAGAATTTCGCTGTGGAAAAGTTCTCAAAAAAACCATAAGCTATAATCTGCGTATACTTAATATGCGTATACTTTATTGAGTGCAGACAAGCAGTCTAACTAAGTTTAAAGCACCAGCATAAAACCTTGTCTGGTATTTCAGCAGGTCCTTTATTCATGACTCCCCTTCAATCCTTTACAGGTTGGTTCGCTGGCCGCGCTGAATTTCGCACGCATGGGCAACGAGGTGCAGCTGTACGAGTACCGCGAGGACATCCGTCAGGCGGAGCTGGTCCAAGGACGCAGCATCAATTTGGCGCTGTCGCAGCGCGGCCGAAAGGCTCTGGCCGCCGTCGGCCTGGAGGAGCAGGTCCTGGCCACCGCAATACCCATGCGAGGACGCATGCTGCACAATGTGCGCGGCCGCACCAGCATTGTCCTCTACGATCCCTGCACGCAGCAATGTTTGTATTCCGTGGGTCGCAAGCAGCTCAATGAGCTGCTTTTAAATGCCTGCGATGCGTTTCCCAATATACGCTGCTATTTCGAGCATAAGCTGACGACGGCCAACATTGCCGAGGGCGAGATGCAGTTCAAGCGCGGTCACGAGGACGAATTGGTCGCGGCGAGTGCGGACTTGATTGTGGGCTGCGACGGTGCGTTTAGTACGCTGAGGCAGCAGCTGGTGCGGACGCCGGGCTTCAATTACTCGCAGGAGTATATTAATACGGGCTACCTGGAGCTGTGCATACCCGCCAAGGACGGCGAGTTCCAGATGCCGCCCAACTATTTGCACATTTGGCCGCGCAACTCCTTCATGATGATTGCGCTGCCCAATCAGGACAAGTCCTTTACCGTTACGCTCTCCATGCCGTTCGAGATGTTCGCTGAGCTGCAGACGCATCAACAGCTATTGGATTTCTTTCGCACCAACTATGTGGACGCGCTGCCTTTAATCGGCGAGTCGCAGCTGATCAAGGACTTCTTCAAGACGCGGCCACAGCATCTGATGTCCGTCAAGTGCAAGCCATATCACTTTGCGGACAAGGCGCTGATCCTGGGCGATGCGGCGCACGCAATGGTGCCGTACTACGGCCAGGGCATGAACGCCGGCATGGAGGATCTGACGCTGCTCAGCTCCATACTCAACCAGCAGCTGCCGCTGGACGCGTCGCTCGCACAGTTCACAGAGTCGCGCTGGCGCGACGCCTACGCCATTTGTGACCTGGCCATGTACAACTATGTGGAGGTGAGCAGACCGTTAGCTTAGCCTGTTACCTTGATAACTGTTTGTTTCCGTTTTGCAGATGCGCGATTTGACCAAACGCTGGTCCTTCCGCTGCCGCAAGTGGCTGGACACGACGCTCTTCTGGCTGTTTCCACGCAGCTGGGTGCCGCTCTACAACAGCGTCTCCTTCACCAGCATGCCCTACAGCCAGTGCATTGCCAATCGCCAGTGGCAGGACAAGCTGCTGGGCAATGTTTTTAGTTTTACGCTGCTCGCCAGCTTGCTCGCCGGTGGCGCCATCTATGTGCGGCGTTTCCGATAAGGCGGTCGTTGTTTGCACATAGAATTTAAATTAATAACTATTGTGAATTATTATATTGTATGCTGTCTGTTTTTATACAAACCATATTACCTTACAAGTAAACATTTATATATCCCTGCCATATATACAAATGTATATAAAGTATATATTAATTTTTTTGGTAGGAAAATGTTTTTGTCATTTTAGATATTAAAACCAATTTTATTAATTAAGCGTCTTATTCCACTCCCAACATATCTGGAAATTCTTATCAATATCAGACCAGTATAGCATATAGCTTCCACAGGAATAATCACTTAAAAATTAATATTTTGAGTGCAAACATATTTAACTGTAGATATAAAGCACATTTATATTCAATGTATCCGCAAGGGTATACAATATTCGGTGGGCGTAAATATATACGTTCTGTTCTGTCACTTAATTTTCTTATAATTCTCAAGCGGTTTATGCACTATTTGAAAAGAGGAGACGACTCTTCAGCTGCATCTTTTTAGGCAAACATAAATAGATACACATATTTCTATTTAGCGCGTGGTTGAATACTACGCATCGCATTTTGGCAATCTAAATAGATATGTATATGTGGGCACATAAGAGAATACATCCATACACACATATGTATGTTTGTATTTAGATATTTTTGTTTATTCGCTGCGTTTAAAAAGTCGATGGCATTGTGCAAGCCAAAAATATGCCACGCCAGTGTAAAATTGCATCAGTAACCCACATACTAGCACATATGAACACAATTACATATATATATATATATATATATATATATAGATATATATACAGCTATGTTGCGGTCTTCTATCGTATCACGTGTACAATCGGATGTTTATAGCGGATATGAAAAAATAATGTCTTTTTTATGATTAACCTCACTTAATAACAAACCATCAAGAGAATATCGGTGGATGGCAGCACTGGCATTGGAAATGGCAACACTGTCACGCAAGGCCGACGCTTTCTCTTGGCAAACGCGCGTTCTCACTCTCACTTACTCTCTCTCTCTCCCGCTTAGTTAATTCGATGGCGACGCCGGCCGGTATTTCATTATGAGTTGCCAACAGCAATAACAACAACATTTTACATTACACAAAATGCGTCGGCTGATCTTCAACTTGAAAGCTGGCAAAAGCTCTCTCTCCCACTCTCTCTATCTCTTTTTACCACTTGCTCTTTTTTTGCTTGTGCTGGAACATTCGCATGGAGTTGTCAGCAGCAAGAGGCTTGTGCAAAAACTAGGCTTAAAAGTGAAAACACGGTCACAACAATGGTCTGGTCACTAATGCTTGACCCAGTGGTGGGAAATGCGCAGCTAAGAGAGTGAGAGCGAGAGCAATACGAAACCCAATTTCAACGCTCGAATCAACTAATTGTTGTTGTTAATTTTGCGGCGATTAAATGTGAATGTTTGAATGTATAAATGTATTGGGATTCACACACACATGCTTACATACATTATGTGCTTATGTAAATGTGAGTTGCAGATACTTATATACATACATACATATGTATAAGTTCGGTTATTGTTGCTATATGCCGCCGGCGATTTAGTTATTTGTGAACTTTTTTCGCTGCTCACTTTTTACTTTTCGTCTTTTTTTTCAATTCTTGCTCTTTAGAATTGTTGTCGTTGCCGCACCGTGGGATATTGCCAATCATAATTAGCTTCAAATGTTTTAGATTTGCTATTTGTTTGACCTATTCAGAAATCAATTTTCATTCAAATTTCATTTTAAACCATAATTTATTTAGTAAATAATTTTAGTGCAATTTAAAAGTCTCCGTGTGCGATTTATTCTCATTCAAATATCTATCGATATATCAAATTGCATTAAACTGACATTTAACGTAAATTCTTTTTCAAGTATTTTTACTTTTTTATATTTGTAAAATTTGTAAATCTATTCAAAACATATACGAACCGCATCACATCAATTTCGACCAATGGCAATTGCAAGGCGACCACTGTGCGTTGCCGACGTCCACGACGCGTAGCTGCCGCGATTTATACAAACAAACGGTTTTGCTTAAGCAACGACCATCAGTTGCTCGTCACATGTTCGACACTCAAGTAGAGACCACCTCAACTAAACGAATTTGTGCAGAAAATTGGACCAACGATCATTTCTGCGACCAATATCCAAGCAAACAAATATTCTCGTGCAATTGAAAGTGGAGATACGAGATTTATTGAAAGTCGAAAGCCAAAGAAAGCAGCAAAGTTTTGTGTGAGTGTGCGAATATATTAACCGAGTTGTTAACATTTAAAAAGAAAGAAAATACCTACTTAGTTGCCAACGCGCTGTTGTCGCCCACAACATTCTCGAAGCTTTCCGAGCAACGTGCTTTGACCACACGCGTTTTTGTGTTGTGTTTCGTGTGTGCGAGTGTGTGAAAAGAAAAGCTAAAAAGCAGAAAAAAATATAAGATAAAAGTCTAAAGCAAGAATCGAAAAGTATATAAGCAATTAGGGTTTTATTTGTCAGTCAAATAGTGTAGTGTAGAAATAAGCAACTGCAGTCGGCTCGTCGGTTGTTGCTTTCAACGTTCACGTAATATTCTAAACAATACAAATTTTTGCCATCAAACATACATAATTTTGGGCATTATATTTGCCAGCCCTCCCCAAACACCCCGCCGCATCGCATCAATGATCGCCCTTCGCCAACTATTGAAGAATTGCACGCTGCAGCTGTAAATCTTATTGGATATTTGCTTCCGTTCTCTTTGCAACTTTTATTACCACAGCCGCTCTCCTCCCTCTCTGTTTGATTCTTCTTGCTAATTTATTTAAAAACAGTGCCAGTGCTCTATTCGAATTCGACAAATAGATTGTGTGAGTGAGTGTGTGCTCTATATACCACATTCAGGCATACATATACATTCACATCAGTGTTACATATACACGTGAGCAAAACTGACAACAGCGTGGGCAGAGACTTTGTAATCGTGTAACCGTAACCAATAACGTCAGATATACAGTAACGGTCAACGCTGCAATCGCGTCTCTTGACTCTCACATCCCACTCTTCCTGGCACTGGCAGTGCGCACACATTTGAAAAAGTAACAAAAAGAAAACGTAAGGGATTAACGGTCAGCTCGTCATTTCTCTTGCACAGCCTCAGCCTCCCCCAAACCCCGCCGGCGCGTACTTTGCCTGTCATCGTCCTCGTTGTGGCCGTGTACAGCAAGATTTCGCTCCCTCTACCCGCTCTTTTTGTTCGCATCGCCCGTTCATCTACGTGTTTCGAAGAAAGCAAAGCAAATAGCAAATAACAATCGACATTCGAATTCGCGTTCTGCCGCTTGCATCTTCCGAATTTCGGATTACAACCGTTAAAGCACGACTTTTCGCCCAATTTACCAGGTAAATATCACAAATAAAAAGATTATCAAAATATTGATCTTGCAACTTGTGGACTACGTGACCGCAATGCAAAGTGCGCTGCCGGGTCTCGGGTTGCCAAAGAAATGCCAAACAAACGCACTCTCTCTTTATATATCTCTCCCACTCGCTCTCATGCATGCTGTATGAACGTTCTCACACGTGTCTCTCTTTATGTCGGTATCTGTCATTTCCGACTTGGGCCAAGAAATTACCTTCAGGCCGTTTGGGATCTTAGCCCTGACGGAAATTCGAATTCTTTCCTGTATTTCGTTTCTAAACACACATTCTGGCATTAGAATCTGCGTTGAACCAGAAATAAAAAGAAATTTAAAAGACGCTTATACAAGTACTTCATATAGCAGGCCAAAAATATATGATATACAAGTTTATTTAAAATTCAACTTATGACAAAATATTCATTTCAGTAAGTTTAAACAGCATGTAATCAAAAATTTTTAAATTTCGTTCTGATTGAGGAGATTTCTTGGACAATCCCTGAAGCTGTTTAAAGCTTTTGCCAAGCCATAAACAAATCGCCAGATGCGAATTATATGCTAACCATAACAGTCAGCATGAAGAGCTATTTAAAGTTCCAGTTATCCAACCAAGGAGATTAGACATTTCAAATATTCAACAGTCTGCTATGAGGTAAAGTCTTCCTAAACCTATGATTTCATTGTGTATTTTTCGCCATAAGGAATACTTGCTCTATGTGACTCATTAAGGTTATACACATTTTATTTGTAGCGCTTTTTATGGCTATAATTTGTATACCATGAGTAATTGTTGTTTTATTCAGATTATATTTGACTTGTGATCATATTCCTTCAGACTCGTTTGTCAACGTTGATTTACTTATCCAATGTTAATTTGATTGATGTTTATAATTTTCTAAGGTGCTGTGGGGGCACTATAAATAAACAGAGTCAATTTTAGTTATTTCTTGGAAGTGTTAAGTGTTTGAATAATTTATTTTGTGCCCAGTGAATAGAATTCTATGTTCAAACTTTAAATATGTACGATTGTGCACTACTCTGTTATCAGTGAAAAAAGCTAAAGTAGGCAAAAGAGAAATGTTCTTTTATATTCTATAAAGCGGGGAATTTTTAATATTTTTTTAGCTGATGATTCAGATATAGAAATTGCTTGATTTAATCGAGACGGAACTTATGGCCGGAATATATGGACATATAATCGAATTTCGGTTTTGCGTAATGTCGTTAAAAATATCATTTTATTTTAAAGTTCCTAGTATCAAGTGTTGTTGGCATTTGCCTGCTTGCCCTATTAATCTCTAATTTTTTTTTGGATTTTTATTTGATTTTAGTAAATTACTATTAAAATACTGTTTATCACCCAAATACTTTGCAAAGTATAATTAGCTAAGTGAGCATTTGACAAACAACATACCCTCAAAAGCATCTTTCGATAGAGGGTATTTCTATGAACATATGCAAATGTGAAACAATATTGCACTTCATGGGATAAAAATCCCATTTCTTGATGGCGCACTAATTAAGCGTTTAGCCCCAGCCATAACAAAATCAACTGTGAATACCTACAAACAAGCACACACACACATAGGCTTGTAAAAGCACACTTTCAAGAGTACATACTATACATATCAAAATGTATGTACAGTTTTGCATTTAAAACAAAACTTACATCATCTTCTTGTGGGCCCCTAACAGATACGCTGAGCGGGCGAGTGTCAGAGCGGAAGAGCGGGAGAGAGAGCGTTAGAATGCCAAAAATGGCAAGCATTGTTTTTGTTGCTGTTGTTGCGGTTCTTTTCGTCGTTGTTGGTGTATTGGTGGACGCGAAAGTAATAGAAATTGCGCGTTGGAATTGGAAGCGACGATGACGAAAAGAACGAAAACAACAACAATAATAGCAACCTGCAAACATGCCGCGCAGTTTTTGTTTTTTTTTTGGTTTCTTCCTTCGAACACATAAATAAATTCAAGTGCAAAAACAAATGTGATAAACAGCGGCAACAAGGTTAATGGGGATATGCTGGCACAAGGGCCGATATAAAATAAACAAAATAAACAACTCAACACAGCAAATATTTTTCGTATTATGCTAAACAAAACAAAACAAAACAAACTAAATTTAAATTCTTCTTTTTAAAATTCTTTTTTTTTTCTTTCCGGACAGCAAGGAATAGGGCAAACATTTAGAACAGAAGACGCAGTGAAAAAGAGTGTGTGCACAAAAGAAAACATCAGTCGAAGTTAGCGAAAAACAACATCCAACAATAACAACAACAGCGAAAAACGACAATAACATCAACGTCTACGACTACGTGAGCAACAACAGCAATAGCAACAAATACAAATTTAATGAATTTTGTGATTATAAATATTTCAAAGGTACAACAAAAGCTCATTTAATAAAATATCGCGGCGTCGATCGCAACGCCAACGGCAAAAACTCACAAATAAAAACAAAAAAACAAACGGCAAAAAAATAACAATTAAAAACAAACGCACAAAAACAACAAACGTGGCAATAACTAAAACAAAAAGCTTTGGCAAGTTAGAAGCAACAAAACCAACAAAAACAACATCAGAAGCAGCAGAAACAACAACAATAAGGAGAGCACCTAAACCCATTGAGAGTGTAAACCGTGCGTGCGTGCGTGCGCCTGTGTGTGTTTGGTTTGATTGTGACACAGAGAGAGAGAGAGAGACAACGAGAGCGAGAGCGCACCCAAGCAGAGAAGCAGAAGCAACAATAACCAGCGCCTGTTTAACGGAACAGCGGGCAAAGCCAATTGCGCATAGAACAAGCACAGAAGCACATTTCTAAGCGCTAAAAAGCCGAAATCGTTATAATAATTAAAATCAAAATAACAAAAACCAACAAACAGAAAAGGAAAATAGACTAAAAGTGAAATCCAAAAATAAGTTAATTAGAAAATTGGAAAACGACAATAACAAATTTTAAAAAAACAACGGCTACAAAAGTTTTAAGTGTGACGACAACGTTACCGTTGTGAAAATGGTAAACAAAGCCAATGGCAAACAGGCGAAGGCGGACAAGGACAAACAAACAGGAAATCAGCAACAGGAGAAGCCGCAGCAGCAGCTACAACAGGTGCTACAAAATAACAAAAACAGCAACAATCAAATGAAAAACAGCGACAAGGCCAAGAACGCAAATAACAAATGCAACAGCAATAACAACAACAACAACAACAACACGGCGCGTTCCAAGCAAGGCAACAACAATAAGGCACAGCAACAGCAGCAACAACAACGCAGCAACAAAAAGGCGCGTCCGCAGCGACAGCAGCTTTTCTTTCAGCCGCTAACGCGCAGCAGCAGCAGCCAACAGCAGCAGCTGCAACGTTCCCAATACACACAAGATGCCAACAGTAAAAGCTACAATAAAAATAATAATGCAGTAAACATAGCAACAAGTAGCAACGATAATGCAATTGTAACCAAAGTAAATCCCGCCGATTTGTTAACCGCCGCCTTGGCCGTGCCCTGTGCCAAATGCTTAAAGCCCGCCGTGCTGCCCGGCATGCTGCTGCCCTCCACATGCGCCTCCTCCAGCAGCAGCGCCAGCTCGGAGGTCAGCAGCAGCAGCTACAGTAGCATTAGCAGCAGCAGTAGCACCAACAGCGGCAGCAACGAACAGCAGCAACTTGATCAGATGCAGCAACAACAGTTGGCTACCATCGTTTATACGGGCAAACCATATCGCAAATCCAAATCCTACATGGGCGTCTCACCGAACGCAACCAAAGCAACAGGTGCCAACAACAATAATAACAACAACAACAACAGCAGCAGCAGTAGCAGCAGCAGCAGCAGCAATGTACCCTATAGACGCTCGCAGAGCGATCGTCGCAACTCATTTGATCGCACTTTCGCAGAACGTAATCGTGATTTTGTGCCCATTGTGCAGCCGCTGCGTCCCGTTCTCTCCTCATCGAACATTGTGGGCGTTATAGCCAGCGCCAGTAAGCTGACCATCATCGAACGTTTCGGCAAAGGACGCGTCGCCTATCCAATTATGCAGGTGAGTGATCTCACAAGAATTATACACACATTCAAATATATATATATATTACCCAATAACTTGTTCATTAGGTTTTAAGTAAGATTATATTGATCTGCAATCAGCACTTGGTGATCTTAATAGCTAACAGCTGCTAGTTTAACTGGGTTTTTTTTTGTTTCTATCTCTAATTAAAGAGAATTCTTTGCCTGATTTTTAAATATGTTCTTATCTTATATTTGATTTTGCAAGATTGTTGTGATCAGATTGGAATACACTTTGCTTGATCTTAATGGAATGTTGGTTTATTTTGTTTAAATGTGGATTATCAACTTTGTTTGATTAGCTATCATTGTTGTTGTTTGAATTTCCCATAGATTGTATTTGTTTGTGTTCGATTGGTTAAAAATAAATAAATAAATAAATTGCATTAAAAATAAATATCCAATTCCTTTAGCTCAATTTATATCGATTAGTTCTTCCGATCTTAAGCTATTATTTTGTAGATTGACTAGGTTTCTTTGCGAATAAACTGCTTTTACTTTTAAAACTTACTTTTAGACTCGTATTTGAACAACTTCTAAAAATTAAATGATTCAAAGTTTCCAATATTTGTTCTTTGTTATTTATACGACTCTGCTGACATTCACCGATGTTGGAACTGATTAAGTATACCAAATTTGTGAATTATGACGCTTTGCAAATTTGTTAAAAGAGTTATGACATTTCGAATGCAGTTTCTAATTGCCAAGAAACTGACAACAACTTCTTGTGACAATATTTCAGCCTAATCTTTTGTAACTTTCCATTTGTGTGTTGTGTCTTTTTTTTGCTATTGTTGTTGCCACATAGAGATTCGAGAAGTTCTTTCTAATCAGCGCACACAGCGCTACCGAAGGAAGCGGTTCTAATTAATGGCGCAAAAGCAGTTAAGTGATAAGGCTAAAAGAAAGAGAGAGAGAGAGAGGGAGATAGAGAAAGAGAGTGTGCAAATGTTATAGAATAGAAAAAGAGAGTGAATTATTGCTGCTGTTGTTCTTGTTGCTCTTGTTATTGCTGCTGCCTGTCATTAGTCATCTGTATATTTTCAATGCAGATTGCATCACAGAATGAAACCTGTATATACGTTAAATATTATCTATATACACAAATACATGTTTACTATTTGAGAAAGTTTCCCTCTTTTTGGCCCCGCCAGAGTTAAGTTTTTGTGTAATTAGTTCAGAATTGTATTACGACGCTTGTTTGCTTGATTAGGTTGGCAGTTCAGGTAGTGTTATCACTGCACTTTGCACATTACTAACGTATTTGCGCTAGGCTCAAGACGTACATCCAGCTGTTCATGTGCCCGATCAGGGATCGTGCATACCACGCATTACGTATACGCCATGCTAAACACATTTTATTGTGTCGTGCCTCTCCGGAAGGGTATTTAATTTTGTTACGACACAAATACAATAGACAGCTGCCACGCTATGATGTATGCAAATACCCGATCGGTTTTAACAGCTTATTGGATTGTGTTCATGTTCTTTGCGAACTGAGCTCTCAGTCAAGCTGGGTTAATAAAATAAACTGGATTTGTTATTTTTGCTTATGCAGAATGTGTATACATATGTAAGTCGCAGTTCGTTAGATCAGAATACTATATCTTATAGAAATATTCTACTAAAATATGTTTTCTTATAAGGAACACATCAGCAAGTTCGATCTTCAGTTTATACATCATATAATATATAAATTCAATTTAATTTGTCAAATGTTGCTTAAGCAAGGGTATTAAAAATTCGACTAACCTTCGCCTTGTTATAGAATCTTGTTTTGTTTTGGTTTTGATTTCAACTTTGTATGTTCATTTTGACAGACGAGCTTTGGATTGATAGATATTTTCTTTAATGCGGAAATTGCAAAGCCTTGGAATTTAAAAGAATTCAACAGAAACCAAAAAAAAAAAAACCAAAAAAACAAAACAAATCAAACAAACAGCATGTTGCATAGATGAAACAAAATAATACACAACTAGCCTGAAAAGTCCAACATATATTATTTATGCTAATTATTCAAGTCGCTAGAAATCTGCATATATGTGGAAAAATAATAATATGACCAAAAATAAAATCGAATCAAATAAAATAAAATGCTGCTGCTTCTGCTGCTTTGATTAGCATGTGCGTCAGTTCTTGCTTGGGTTGTTTGATTAGCTTAAAGACCGAAAAACTAGTTCTAAAATGTATGCGAAAAGGGAAACTTGTTTTGTCATTTGTTGTGCTTGTTGCTGCCCGCTGGATGCTATATGCTATATGGGCTATACATTTGTTTTAAAATAAAAAAAATCGAGAGTAGAAAACGCACAAAAAAAATGCAAATCGATTCGCGCTTCAGAAAGCGAAACTTTTTTTAAATTCATTTTAGTTTAAACAATTGAGAGACATTGAGCTGGGCGACAAAGTTTAAACAACTGTCAAAAGTTGGAAATGAAAACTAACCTTCAAAAACGTTTTACAAACAATCATAACACACATTTCTCGTGTGCTTATTTACAAAACAAAAAACATTAAATAGTATTTTTAGTATTTGTATTTGTTACTTATTAGACATGAATCATTTAAGCGCGCTCCTAGCTTGCACTCTCTTTTGACAGAGAGCGAGAGAGAGAGGATCTTTGGCTTGCACTCTTTTCTATCTAACGGCGCAGCAAGCACTCTCTTTCCCTCCCTCTCTCACGCTCACGTTCAGGCTGCGCCGCTCACTCTTCACGTGAACACAGCTTTTAAAGTACAGTGGTGTGAAGCATGCGAACACGTGGCAAAAGCAACGGAAACGTTCTAAATGTGCAGATAAGATAGCCAGGCCATATTTGTTCCTATAAAAATAAACACAGCAACTTGGCTTATATTTTTTCTAAAAATAACCATATATATATATATATATATATAAATACAAATTTAAAGCAATTATATTAGGTACTTCTCATGTACTCACGTTAGATTTTGATCTGATCTACAAAGATTCACGCATCGTTGCGCTTTCTATATTATACTAATTATGTTCCATGTGTCTGGGTTATCAGCGACGAAATAATAAACAAATTAAATAAAAATTCAAAATAAAAAATTAGAAACAAAAGGAAACAACAGCAAGTATTAAACAAAAGCACATGCGGCGGGCATTGCAAATATTGAAACTTGTCGCTTACGTCAAGCAGAAAGCAAGCGACTCCAATCGATAATAGTATATGCATATATACACAGATGTGCTAGCTACCTAGCTACCAAATACATATACTATATATAAATGATTTGTAATAATAGAGCTTGCAGCTAATAAAGCTTATTTTGTTTCACTGGAAACTCTCAATGGGCCACTTGGAGCAAAACAACCATTTCTAATATATTTTACTCCATTTAATTTTAACAAGCAGCTGCCCTCTGATTTTACAAACACTTGGCTATATAATTTGAAGACCAGTAAATCGGAACACCAAGTCAACAATTTTTGCCTTAAACATACGTGTTTCTAAGCGTCATTTCGTTGACATAAGTCACGTGATCTTTATTTGTGTGCTCTGAAAAGTAAACTTAAGAGTACATTTATTACAGTATAATCTTATTATTTATAAATGTTTTGCCAGGTATCTTTTGGTCAATCACATTTTATGAGCATATTCTCTCACCTGTGTTTCAATTATCGACATGTTTCAAATATATACAAAACCATAAATAAATTTTATATTTATGACGTTCCTAAACTTGGCAATGTTTTTTTCTTTTGTTAGTCGTTTTTCTTTCTTTTTCGTTTATATCAAATATTTGGCTAACAAATTGCAGATTGTTTGCTGATTTATTAAGCTGAGTGGTTAAGAGAGGGAATATTTAAGACTTAGTAAAGTTATCGATAACTTTCAGACATAAAGTTGGCAAGGAGCTTAACAATTTACATAGCATACAATCCAGCTTATGTTTAAAAAGTTTTGATAGCTCTAATATCGTTTAAGGGTTGTCGACTTGGATAAAATAGAAGTCAACTTTAAAGTTAAATCTAGCACTTATAATAAATTTTGGATTATATAAAGAGTATACTTGGTTTAGTGTTAGGGTATTCTGATAGCTGATTGTTTGGATTGTTTCCGATTTTAAAACGTTACTCGCAGCTGTGTGTGAATTTTGAGCCAAGTTTACTTCAGCTTGAACCCCCCGCTTTCGCATTTGGTAATTGCTTTCAAAAAAAAAAAAATTTAACAACTTGCGTTTATTATTATTATTTCTTTTTATATAATAATTTGCGTCGTTAAAAATTGTTTGCTGACATGGCCAAGAAATGGGCTTAAAGAAATGCGAAAATAAAAAAATCAGCAGCAGCAACAGCAAATGAAATGATGAAATGAAAAAAAGATAATGGTAATAATAATTATAATGATAATTATGATAATGATAATGATTATGATAATTTGTTATCACGTTTTCAAGTTTTTTTTGTTTTAGTGCGCTGCCTTATCAACATTTAAAAAAAAAGTGAACCGTGCAAAAACGAAATAATAAAATATTTAATCAAAACTGAAAAATATTTACCTACTTGAAAATTTCGTGTTTTGTTTTTGGCTTAGAAAGTGCCACATATGTATGAGGCAGCTGTTAAATTGTCTTTTTATTTATTTGTTGCTCTTCAAATAGAATTATTTACAATCACTTGTTATTCAAAGACTGAAAAGTGCCAACGTATTGTCTGAAAAAGGTGCAAAGCAACGAATGATTTTAATTGGACAGCTCCGAGAAGTTGTTTTGCATGTGAAAAGATTTGAGGTAGTTGAGAAAGTGACTTCAAAATACCCTATGTCTTATAAATATGAGTATACCCAGAGTGTGCTTTTATTTCGTATAAATATAAATAATACTGCTGATTGTTAAGCTTTCTTTAAAATAAAGTAATGGTATACTTCTTTTATCTAAGTTTAAGCTTATTGAATAGAACTCATCTATTACACTTTTGTTTCGTGTATAAATTGAATGCATTTAATTGGCTTAAAAGTATGCATTAAAAAATACATATAATATTTTCTAACTAGCACTTTTGCAAGATAGCCCAAAACTAGGCAGCACTTTTCCAACACACAATAGCCGTAAATTGAAAGCTCTGCTTAAAAGCTCCGCAGCGAACCACAAAGCTGAAGAATTTTGTGGGCTGCTGTCAGCAAAGACAAAACCCTAATTTGACCTTTGACCAAAATGCGCTAATTAGAAGCTTTTGTGTTGTAAGGCGAGACAAGCGAGACAATAAGAGCACAATTAGTGTCATTAGAAAATGACAAAATGAAAAGGAGAGAAAGAGAGAAAATGGCAAATACAAAGAAGAGACTCTCAGACCATTTGACCCCAGTTGACACACAATGTTGTGTTTGTGTGTGCCTTAAATAAAGTCATGATAAGCCGCATAAGTTTATATAAAATTCTTAAATAAATAATAAATATATATTTATTTATTTGACAAATACAAATAATCAAGGCACAATAATAAATAAGACACTGTATAAAAATGCAGCGACTTGACTGGCTGATAAGGTTAAAGAATGTGAAACGAAATGTTTGTGGTCTCTTTTAAACACACGAGATAAGAATAAACGCCCTGTATAGAAAGTACACAATTTCAATTTTCAATATTTGATAAGCAAAACTCTGTTGAGCTTTATTTCTCTTTATTATTTATATTTATGAGGCGTTCGATTCTTTGGCGCACTTGTCAAATTGAAGTTTTAAGTTTTATCAATATGGCATCAAATAAAATAACACTTAAAAATCTCCTTTAGAAACGCTTGATTAATTTATAAGCAATACTATATAAACGATCTTAGTTTTTCTATTCATCATTTAATTTCCAGATAACTTTAAACTCATGACTTCGCTTTAGATACGAGAATTTATTCATTGCTCGTACTGCTCTTAGGGAAAAATCACTTATGGGTGTGCAGATTTTAGTTATATGACGTTAAATAGGTATCATGTGTGGAGTGTATTTTATATTCCGATAGCTTTGCCAAAACTAGACCGATTTTCATGTTTGAGACCATTTTGATCATTATTTGCTCCCTTTCATGATTCTACATTTAAAAATTTTCAATATTTTTGTTTTTAATTTTTTTGACTTTTTTCGAAAAAAAAACACTGTACTCCCCCCTGGTGAAATTTCAAAAAAAAATTTTTTGAAAAATTTAGAATCGTCCGATTTTATTTTTAATCGATTGCTGGTATCAATATTAGTATAAAAATCCACTTTAAAAGTATTTCTGAGGGGGTCAATTTTTTTGTCAAAA